>VDFB02264787.1:0-183547 GCA_007258455.2 Sequoia sempervirens | reverse complement strand
AATGTCCAAGGTAATTAGATTTTTGTTTCTTTCTTTATCTCTTCTTCCCATTTTTTTTGTTTGCTTTCTTACTCAAAGGAGTATCTTCTTCATAATTTTGTTTTTGAACCTTACAATGGCTTTGCAATGCATTATAGGAATTTATCAATACATCTAAATGTAGATTAAGAACAGTGTAAGCTTTTGAGGTTTGGACAAAAGATAGATAGCTTGTATATTTTGATGAATAATACTTTGGTTTTGTTGTTATGACACTTTAACATATACTTCAATTCTGTAAGTATGTATTGATTTGATGCATGTGCCAGTAGGAGCAAAACAAACAAGATGCAATGTAAAGAAACCTTCATCCGCATAACCTGCAGATTGAAGCAATAAGAATTGATGCACGTTCCAGTAGGAACAAAATAAACTAGATGGAAAGTAAAGAAACCTTTACCTGCATAAATGGTGTACTGAAAACAATAAGAACTGGAAATGATAAATTCGTGGTTGGGGGGAAGGGTCCTTGAAATCCAGGGAATGACTGGAGATATCAGAGAACAAATTTTTTTCTTTCCCATTTAAACTGGAGATGACATTGCTATTTAGACATCGATAAATGATGCCTGCAGGATCCTGATGATGTTTTATAGGGCGTTTGCTTTTTCTTATTATAATATTTCCTTGGTGGCAAGGATGAAGCAGTGCAGTATGTACAGTGTTGAAAATTTATTGCAGACTGAATGCTGAAAACATATTTGTAGGTTTCACTCATGTTAAGACTATTTAAGAAAGGGAAATTTACATGATTACTTAAATTAAAGAATTTTTGTTTCTGCATTTTGGATTTGATTCAACTGCTCAAGTCTTGCTGTGCATTGAAAGCTTCGTTTATAAAGAATTGTTAATTCAACTGTGTTATTTTTTCTTAAATACTATCATCAATTATTTATATTGTCACCTTGTTAAATTAGGAACATTTCTGCTCTCAATGGTCTTAATAAAAAGCCCACCAATGGTTTGGTTCTGCAAATGACCCATGGAGACCTCCAAGCTATCAAGAGGTAGGTATCTACTACATTAAGTTTTCACCTGTAATCACCTTTAGCTATAAACTGGCACTAATTTGTGACTTAAATTGCTCATATAGGGAAGTGGAGCTGCTGAAGAAGAACCCTTTGATTAATTTTCCGAGGGAAAACCTTCCAAGATAACAGAAGTTTTTGTTCTTTTTGTTATGTAACAAATAGTGAAATATTTAGAGACATTTGTTCAATATGAAAAGTATTAAGTGTGATGTTTTCAAACATGTATCTATGAATTATTAGATATATTTTATTTGATGAGGTCAAGGGTAGATCTTAGTGTTACTATAATCTTTGATTAATGGATTTAAATTTTTCTTAGGTTCTTTCTTTAATGAATTTACATAAAATGAATTATAAAATTACAAAAGCAAATTGTCTAAGATGGTTCTATAAAGAAAATAATCTCCAAATCACTATAGTTTTGAGGGTCAAGGTACAATTCATATTTGTATACTTACAACAATACTAAAAATGGAAGTAAATACATGTTATACAGGGTACATATATCAAAATACCAAAGAAGTGGTCACTATGATTATATGGTTCAAGAGAAAAAGGGCGTTCTTCAAATTTCAAGAATATTTTCGCATTGCATTGAAATAAAGAGTAGGGAAAAGCACACCCAAAAAAGTCAATGTGCAATATTATGATTGGCATTTGAGATTTTGTTGAAACTACGCTTCTTATGTGATTATGTTAGTGTTGAGGTAGAAAGAGGTGAGGCCAATAAAATAAATGAAAGAGTGCCTACCATGATGGATCTAACGACTAATCTGAAAATAATATCTACTTTTAGTCAATTATCAATATTGGCTTGTAACATAAATCATAAACGTGTTTTACCATAAATGTAAACAATCACTATCATTCAGATATGAATATATTTTTTAATTAAAATGAGGGATCTATTTGGGGTCTTTAATTAAAAGAAATGTAAGTATCATGTAAGTATTGAAAATTGCATGGGTCAAAATTTTGAGTTTAATTATGGTTGACACTCAAGTTTTAACAAGATGAGAAATGACAAGTGGCTTTGGTTTCCAAGATTAAATTTGTTAACCAAATTGTGAATCCCTTTCAACAAGTTTCATGACTTTTAAGACTTTTTGCATCTTTCCTCTTGTTCAGGTATTTTGTGGTTGGCATTTTTTATAAACAATGGTCATGAGTTCATCATATTGATAATGTAATTGACAAGATGATATTGACACAACAATGGCTTTGATGAAACCATCTGACGCTCATATAGGGGTTGTAGTGCTCACAAAATTCACATATTTAAATGTGAAATTTGTCTAAATTATTCATGCAAAACATTTGAGCATCAAACATGACTTATTTCACCTTCCCATTAACTCAATGCTTAATAGCACCCTCCTTACCTATAAAAATAAATTCACAAAGCTTGTTCAAGGTTAGAGATTTGAATGGAACACAATATGATATTTGCAACGATTGTTGCAAACATAATTAGTTGCTTTTCCTACCATTTACCTTTGCTTTTAGTCAATCCTAAGCATCCCCTAACACATTTTTCAATCTTTATCAAAGTTCATCAGACTAATGATTGGCTTGATGCATATTGTCAAGGTTTAAAGTTTTCATTTTTTTTTTTATTAGATTGTCACTGAATCTATTAGATTATTGGTTAGAGTAGCTTTTACTTAGTAGTTAGCATTGGTAATTAGTTTTCTTGTTTCAAATTTTGCCAAACATTGGCAAGCTTAAACAAAGTGAACATTGTTGTCTTTACAATTGTCAAACTACCTAGGCCTTTTTAAACCTAATTCTTGCTTTTGGATTGCTTTTCTTTATGCAAGATATTGAAGGTTTGGGTCGAGCTTATTTGTTAACTCATACCTTGAAACTTCCCCAAATCCATGCATCTTGATCCTTTTCTTATGATTTCATCATTGGATTCTTTACCAGCGGTTTATAAGTTAGTTTGAATCAATTATGTGCTTAATTGTCATTGCTTGTCTTTTTGAAGAATTGTTTCTATTGTAGCACACCTTTTAGACTGACTTGAATGATTTGAATTTGTCTTTTTTCTTGTCCTAAAAATGTCAAAATATTACAAATAATTGCTCTTTTGTTGCAATGTTATGTCAACCACTTTTCACCCAAAATAATCACATGGATTTCATCATCGATATTGTTTTTGGTTTAAAACCTACCATGTTAAAATTATATCATGCGTTTTTACAATTTTTGCCAACATTCATAAAATTACATTTTCTTGTTTCTTCACTATTGAAATAGAATTGTTTGTTGTTTTCGTGATCCAAACATCTCAATAAAACTTTTGCAATCATTTTTAAATATCTCAAACAACCCATACACAATTTGGTCAATACTTGATTATTAACTTGATTGTTCGCGCAAAATGGTAAAATTTCATTACAAGATTAAGTAACTCATTTTGTTGATATTTATTACAGTTTGCTTTCTTAAAATTTAGCTAAATCCAATGAATCTTGTGAGCCACAAGGCTTTTCTAGCCCACCTTTGTTATTTTCTTTAGATTTGCTATAATCTAACCCTAAGAAGGTGCATATGTCATTTTATGATGTAAGAGTCCCAAGTAGCAAGATAGAACACCATTTTTCTTAATGAAACATTGCCAAAGCTTAAAACCTCTACTTTTGCCCAACTTGCAAAAAGTAGCTATAGTCTCAAAAGCCACTAATATTTGCTAACATTGTCACTTATTTCAAAAGCACTCACCATAGTTTCTTTTCCTATTCCCCCCCACCCACAAAGTTTATTGCAAGCCCCTCTTCTCAACTTTAGCATCCAAAATGCTTACTCAAGCTCTCTTTTGCTCCAAGTGAAAGATCACATCAAACTCAACAACACTATGTAGAGCTCCTTGGAAGCTTCCCACAATAAGGATCAACAAAGTAACAATATTGGATTCTCAATCTTCTATCACATTATGAAAGGTTTCAAACAAGGCAACTGAAGTCTTAATGTTCTATACTTGAAAATTATATTTTAACACTACATCAATCACACAACAGTTGAAACTTCAATTATAAAATCTATAAAAACAAATCTCTACAAATTATCAATGAAACTACATGAAATTTATTAGTTTTTCACTCTTTGAAAAAGTTACAAGGAAATCTCTACAAATTGTCTATGAAACAACTACATGAAATTTATCATTGTATATGCAATGTGACTTTTTCCTCAAGAGAAGATAAATCTATTAAATAACCCTTTAGAATTAAAAGGGAGATAGAAAATAAAAGATATTATGATTCTTTGGTTAAAAGAGAGATTAATAAAGAATATGTATAAGCCTTCTTTAAAGATGGGAAGCATAATTATTTATTTAAAAAATTGTTGAAAAGACAACCTTTGTGAAAGGTTGTGATTGTTTGGAAACCACCTCTTAAAAGGATATATAAACCATTCATGTGAGATTTGGGAAGGACATGGAAGAGGAACATTAAAGGAGAGAAGAGAAAAAAACGGAAAGGAATTGGAGAGAGAAACACAAAGGCACAAAAGAGTGAAGGTTAAGGTCATGGGTAGGAATTTAAACATTTAGAGAAGAGGCACATGTGTGTCCAACTTGGGGTACGTGTAACCAGGAGTGTCCTAGCCAAGGTTGTGTTTATGTCGTAAACGCAAGTTGGTTCTATGCAAGAACCAGTTCTTCTGGGGGTGTTTGTGCCAAGAAAAGACTAGGCCTATAACCATTCCTTTGAGTGCCGAATAGTAGCCTCTCAAAATATATTTACAAATAACGATTGAAAACCATTGATTCAATGATATTGGGAATATTGTCTATATGATTTTGATGTTAATATGATTAATCTATGTGGAGGTGTTATTCCATTTATTATGTTAATTATTTAATTGTCATATGTAGTTTACATCGATTATTCATATTTATGTTGATCACATTACATAACTCAAATTATCTTAATTCTAATATTCAATATATTAAATCCAGTGCTATTACTTAAATAACTATTGGATAAAAGTAGCATCACAATATATAATTCTTCAATCTTGCATCATTCTTTATACTATTTAGCAAAATCTAATTTAAAAAAAGTTCCTTCTCTTATGGGAAATAAATTTGAAGCTAAGTCTAAATCATTAATGTATATTTACACTTTACTAGACTTAATTAACAAATAAAAGGCTTTCCCTTTTTACTAAAAGTGAATTGCAAAATAGAATTACTCAAAACATGTTTACATTGAACTTGTAAAGTTTCTATCTATGCTATCAAACTTCCCTTTTGCTATTTGTTGATTTGTGTAAATATACTCAAGCTTAATTGCTTCCTTTTGAATCTCATCATGGATGAAATTATAATTGATCTTATGTGCTTAGACCTATCATTAAATAGTATATTCTCAAAGAGTTTGACACAACTTTGACTATCATAGTAAATAACCATGGGATCCAACTCCTAATTAACTAATCCTACAAATAAATTGCAAAGATAGATGGCCTCACAATTGATAGCAATGGCTAGCAACTATTCTACCTCTACCAAACTAAGTGCTACAAAACTTTAATTCATATTGAATCAAGATATCATCATTGGATCCAAGCTAAAGCAACACCCTAAGGCACTCTTCCTATTTGCATCACCAGTTATCCAACTTTACTTCATTATCTCCAAGATATTTGAACACATGTTTTGTTACTACCCAATACTCCTACCTTGGTTCCAACATGGATCAAATCAAAGTGTTAATTGCAAAACATATATTTGGTCTATGTTAACCAAATCCATTAAGGAACCTATCAATTGCCCATACAACATGAGATCCACCAACTCCAAATTTGAAGCTATTATCTTCTTCAAATTACTGATCATATATGTGGCCATAGGTTTGCAAACCTCCATCCATAGTCACTTCAAGATATCAACTACATACTTACCTCTAAACTTAAAAAGTAATGCATTATATTGATATCCATTTCAAATTCAATGACCAAATCTACTTTGGACCTTGTAATGAGTTGTTTTGCTCTTGTAATAAACAAATCATCTACACATAACACTAATTTAAGCAAATCAATCCCAACAATTAAATAATAAAGATTAGGATCTACTTCACTTTTGGTTAAACCCACACTTCGCAAGTATTCATCTATATTGAAGCATCAAGCTCTTGGTGCTTGTTTGAGTCCATAAAGGCTTCTTAAGCATGCAAACAAGGGTTTCTTTTTGTTTACCTCAAAGCCTTAAGGCTAATCTATATTCACTTTTTCCTCAATGATACCATTAAGAAAAGTTGTCTTAGCATCCATTTTTATGTATCTTTCATCTCATAAATGAAACTAATGATGTAATTGTTATAATGTGTACTTGGCGACAAGAGTGAATGCCGCTTTATAGTCCACTCCCTCTTTCTAGGAGAACACTCTTGCCACAAACTTTGCTTTGAACTTCTCAATGCTACCAACTATAGCATGCTTGATGATGTAGAACTCACAACTTTTTCTTTTGATCCAAAGAACTATGTTCCATGCATCATTTCTGGTTAAGGTGGAAACTAATTTCTGCTATGCAACACAACCAAGGGTCAAAGAAAAATAAAGCGGAAACACTAAAATCTATATGCTTTGAGGAAGTCACCTAAGCCTTAATGGGAGGGGAAATTCCTTGATGCTAAAAGGATCCATCATTAATTAGGCTTGTGATAGAGCATCCAAACCAACACCTAAAGGAATGGTGAGTAGCACTCTATCAATGTGCTACAAATGTGTGTAGGCATTGAACAATTGCCTTGAGTAATTAGTGAAACTTGTAAGCAGTAAAACAAAATTTTGCTCCTTCAACTCTCTATTTGTAGAAACCCCTATTCTCACTGTCTGGAAAACTAAACGTTTTTTTGTTTGTTTTGATTTTTTGTGAATGTTTTAGGTTTTTTGCGTGCAATAATAAAGAATGTGATTTTGAAAGAATTGCTTCTAAAATCTATAATAAATTCAATAAGCTGAAAGCTGGCATATTTGAATCTCTGAATCGATAACCAATGGTTTTATTACGCTTTCACGGTGCTTACAATATTCAAACCCTAACATGCAAATAAAAAGACAAAGCTGATTGCATTAATTAAAAACCTGATTTGCTGATTACAGGCGCTCCAGAATGGTGTAGGTTTTGTACGGCCAACCTCATATAAAATTTCTCCTGCCTTGAAAGATGTGCAAACCCTTGAGATATGCAAGGCATCCCATTTGATGTTGGCAGAGACTGAAAAAGAAAGGCGTCCCACTCTACATGAGAAGTACGGCCTCAAGGCTGAATAGTACGGCCCAAAACCAGCAAGAACAAATTCGTACCTTCTTGGAAAGTGTGCCAGATAAAGATCCCAACCAGCGGCTTAATATTATTCCCTTCTCTGACAAATATGTATCAATCTCCAAATGATAACTTCTGAATAAGCTCTGTGATAATTTCTGGGTGAAATTATCTCTCTGATAAGCAATAAATTGGCTGGTATTTCACAACCTCTGAACTGCAGACACTGAAGATGGCTCGTTCTCCAATGAAAAAGATAACTGAAACCCTTGGCTCCGTTCTCTGAAGGAAGAATTGATCAAAGTCGATTTTAATAACAT
This sequence comes from Sequoia sempervirens, assembly GCA_007258455.2. Classification (NCBI taxonomy): domain Eukaryota; kingdom Viridiplantae; phylum Streptophyta; class Pinopsida; order Cupressales; family Cupressaceae; genus Sequoia; species Sequoia sempervirens. The sequence continues at coordinate 175,874 of VDFB02264787.1, read as the reverse complement.
AATAATGTTTCTTCACAATTGAAAACCTTATATTCTTCAAGAGGGTTGACTTCTCTCCAAAAAGCATCATTTAAATAAAGTTGAATTTTCACTTTTAATATTTCCATAGTTTGCACGCACTTTTAATTATAATTAATAATTAAAAAGTGGCCCCTTCTTCATGTTAGTTGATCCCTTCCTTTAAGTCACTTAAGTTATAATATTTAATTATATTATAACTTTATAATATAAGCCTTTAATTAATTAATATTTATTTTAGAAAACAAATATTAATATCTCTCTCAAAACAGGTCCAAATGACGAACCGTCTGAAGCCAGATGATAAGTGACTGAATCAACATACGACCAAACCATATTGCTAAAAATAGCAGGGGTGCTCTGCTGAGTGACTCTACTTACTAAAAATAGTAAGTCAAGCAAATGATGTTCAAACGATTCAGAATGAAAGCCAAGCTAAATGATTATGCCAACTGAAGCCAAGCCAAGCCTCAACCAGACCCTCTATCCACCCTATCAGCCTACGAGGGTCACATAATAGGCTAATCTCAAGAGCTGAGAGATGCCAACTGGAAGGGGGACATTACAGTCCGCCCCTCCTGAAATTGCTTGTCCTCAAGCAATCTCAACTCCGGATGCTGCAAAATCTCCTCGCTCTCCCACGTAGCATTCTCCACTGGTAAATCTCTCCATTTCACCAAGTATTCCTTGATAGTCCTCCTGCGCAACTGTCTCTCTCTGTATTCTAGGATCGACTCAGGAACTAAGATCAACTTTCCCTCATCATCTAAGGGAGGTAATACTGTTGAAGGTACCACACGATGTCCCAACGCCTTCTTGAGACGTGACACATAAAAAACATTGTGGACCTTACTATCCGCCGGAAGCTCTAGCTCATAAGCCACCTCTCCAACACGCCTCAAAATCTTGAAAGGACCATAATACCGCGGCTTAAGCTTCTTCGATCCACTTTTCCTAAGAGTAGACTGACGATAGGGCTACAGCATGAGATATACCATGTCTTCCACCTCAAAAGATCTCTCTATCCTCTTTTGATCTGCATACTGCTTCTGCTGATTCTGTGCCTTAGCAATATTTTCCTTAAGAGCCCTCATAGTGTCCTGACTCTCCTGCAATAAATCTCCAGCACTAGGCACTCTACTATCACTTAGTAGCAAATCCAGAAAACTAGGTGCCTCATAACCATACAACGCCTGGAAGGGGGACATCTGAATGGTCATGTGAAAAGTAGTATTGTAACAATACTCGCATAAATATATCCACTTGACCCACGCCTTTTGCTACCTTGCAATGTAATTCCTAAGGTAGCCTTCCACCCATTTGTTCACTATTTCCGTCTGACCATCGGTCTGCGGGTGGTAACTGGTGCTCGGTGTAAGCTTGGTCCCACAGTCTGAACATCTCCTGCCAGAAGTGACTCAGGAACCGACTATCCCTATCGCTAACTATGCTCCAAGGCAAACCATGTAATCTGAAAACCTCATGGAAGAAAACCTCTGCTACCTGTGTAGCTGTATAAGTGGTGGTGATTGGAAAGAAGTGGGCATACTTCGTCAGCCGATCCACAACTACATATATGCAATAACATCCTTGGGCTTTAGGCAAGCCCGTAATAAAATCCATCGACAAGCATTCCCACTTCCTATCAGGAATCAGAAGTGGCTGCAACAATCCTGTCGGATACGTGTTCTCCTGCTTGTTCTGCTGACAAATAGGGAACTCACACACATATTGACGAACATCTACCTTAAGTACCTTCCATGTAAACCTTTCCCGAACCTGTCTGTATGTTTTGAAGTACCCGGGATGCCCTGTTGTGGGTACATCATGAAAGGCTCACATAATGGCGTTCTTCATCTCAGATCCTGGGATGAAGAAAATCCTGTTCTTGTAGATGATCAAGTCATTCACAAGTGTGTACCTGGTGTCCACCATAGATCCCTCAACAATGCCAGATGCCCAAGTATCCTTGGCATACTCTGCCACAATCAAATGCCTCCAGTCCTCTGCAATATGTACCATAGAACTTAGATAAGGCCGGCATGAGAGAGCGTCAACAACAACATTCTGGGTACCTTTGATGTAGGTGATATCAAAGTCATATGGTTGTAACTTACTCACCCACTTTTGCTGACGGTCATTTAAATCTCGCTGCCCTAGGAAATGCCTCATGCTATTATGATAAGTTTTAATACAAAACTTACTGCCCACAAGATATTGCCTGAATTTGGCCAAGGCATGCATTATGGCCAGCATTTCCTTATCATAAATACTGTAAAGCCTCTCTGGTCCTCTGAGTTTTCTGCTCTCATAAACAATCGGGTGCTTGTCACGCATGCATGGCTCAATCTCCCTCACCAAAAAGCATCTGCTGAGCTCAAAACCCATGCACAAATACGTGCGCCAACTGGACGTAATGTAGGTTCCTTGGGCTCACAAAACACTCCACCAGCCTCAGGGTCCAAGAAGATACACCATTTTCAACAAATCAAATCATAGGTCTTTTGTGGCGTGAATATCCACCCCTAACAAGTCTATGATATAAACCCATAACCCAGGAATCCTACTTGAAAGCGTATGAGTTCCTTTGGAAGTGACCCAATCTCACGATAGCACGGATCTTCTCGGGATCCATCCGCACTCCCTCTTAGCGATGATATGGCTAAGTATAACAGCTCGGTCATCCCTAAAGTCACCTTGGTTCCTTGGCTAAGGACTCCCTCTCCAAAATCACGGTATTGTGTCAAATGACCGTGCTCTGCAGAGTCTGCTTTGTAGATCATAATATCATCGAAGAAGACAAGTACATATCTCCTTAGATGTGAGTGGAAGACCCTGTTCATGGTGGACTGGAATGTTGCTGGAGCATTGGTTAGCCCAAATGGCATCACCACAAACTCGAAGTGTCCACAATGACAACGGAAAGCAGTCTTCTCAACATCCTGCTCACGGACTCTAATCTGGTGATATCCCGATCTCAAGTCTATCTTCAAGAAGTAACAGGCACCATGGAGCTCATCAATAAGCTCATCTATATGAGGTATGGGGTACCTGTTTTTGATGGTCCTCTTATTCAGGACTCTGTAATCAATGCAAATACTAAGTGTACCATCTTTCTTCTTCACTAGAACCACTGAAGAAGCAAATGGTGATTTACTTGGTCGAATGTGATCCATAGCAAGCAGCTCCTTAATAGTCTTCTCTATCTCATCCTTAAGCCGCTTTGGATGTCTGTAAGGGGTAATCATGACGGTCTTAGCACCCTCCTCAAGCTCTATGATGTGCTCAATGCCCCTGTTTGGAGGTCTCCTTGGTGGAATATCACTGAAAACCTTCCCATGCTTAACTCTGATCTGCTGAATGTCAGGGTGATACTCGGTCTTATGCTGTCCCTCCTGTATAGGTGTCAAAGTGCACTCGACAACCCACTCAACCATGTCATGACGCATAAGTCTCCATCCGTTGGAAGGAAATAGTCCTGACGTTACTGTCTCGAATGGCCTTCAGGATATGAGTCTTCCCATCCACATCAAACTAAATCTCCATGTCTTTGAGATGAAGTGTGACTTCCTCAAGGGAATAAAGCCACTTCATGCCCAAAACTAAATTAATATCTCCCATATTCACTATGTAATAATCAGCCTTGAATTCATAATTATTCAAGCGCAAAGGAAGATCCGTAATCATACGGTCACATCTGAGAGTGTAACCATCAACCACCTTAACCCGAATGCCCTCAAACTCCTCAGTTATGAGTCCACGCTTCTCCACAAGTCTAGCATCAATAAAATTGTGGGTGGCTCCTGTGTCTAGAAGGGTGATGACCTTTTGACCCGCCAAAACTCCACGAAGTCTAAAAGATCCCTCCTGCTGAATGCTAGACAACCGTTCCTCCTGGATTTGGAGCTCTGACTCTACCTCTGCCCTAGGCTCTGAATCCTCTGATTCTGACTCCTCAGAACTCTCCTGCTGTTTGAAATTCTCAGATTTCAAATCCTCGTAATAATCCCACATAACTCTATTGGCCTTACCCTTAGGCTGCAAAGGACAATCATGGTTAGTGTCGTAGGGACCTTTGCAGTAGAAGCAAAGCTTCTTCCTGCGCAAATCATTAAGAGTCTCATGATCCAAGGGTGCTGCTGATTTACCCTTTGAGTCACTCTTAAAATTAGATCTCTCCTTATTCTTATTAAATCCCTTATTGTCCCTAAAGGAAGTAGTATTTCTGGAGTTGAACTTGCTAGATGGTGCTGCAAGTTCCATGCTGCGCGCCTTCTTCATAGCTTCCTGTAGTGAAAGAGGATCAAATGCCTTGATCCAACCTCTCAGTGGTTCCAACAATCCCTCCACGAAGAGTACAACTAGACGCCTCTCTGATATGTTGGGAACCATTAAGGACAACCACTCAAAGTCTCCTATGTAGGCCTCCAAAGTACCAACCTGTCTCAACTGGGCCAAGTCTCTGAAGTAAGACTCAGTATCCTTCTTGTCGAATCGTTCCACCAATCTATCTACGAACTCCTGGTAAGTGGTGATACGATTGTGCTGAAGTGTCACCATCCCATGATGCCACCAGTCATAAGCTGCTTCCTCAAGGTGCAAGGTAGCATATCTGATAGCATCCTCCTCTACCATGGGACGCAATGTAAGAAGGTATCCAGCTTACTGATCCAAGTCTGAGCTGTAACCTTACTGCTGTCGTCAAACATAGCTAAAGAGAGCTTGTCTGTGGCATGCTTCAGGTCACTGTTTTGATGCCTAGGCCTCCTATCCGGCCTGTTCCTGTAATGCTCTCGCCTCTGTGTGATAAACCTATCAAAAGTAATCCTCTTTGACCTCTCGGGTCAATAACTCCCACTTGTCATTCGCTACCATAAGAATATTAGCGAACACTGCCTCAGGCTCCTCATCTACCATAGGCCCATCGGGCTCCTGTCTCACAAAAGTCGGATGGGTAGGCCTATCTGCTGTCCGTGACACAGTCCTGGGTATCCTCCATGAACCTGCATCACTCCTAGCCTCATCACATCGTGGTGATGGCCTCCTAGGTGAACCAATCCTATGTATCGCCATGGTCAACTGCTGTAATACATCAGTTACCTGCTGTTGGCCTGTCCGAAGATCTCTAAGAGTATGTAAGACCTCTGCATCATCATCCCTAGGATTTGGAGGAATCTCTGTTCTGTCAGCCATGGTACCCGACTGCTTGTTCACTCTCTGTTCCCTGTCAATCAAAGCTCTCCTACGAGTGTAATGTCTGTGAGGCCCAACCTCTTGTGGTTGCATATGAATCCCAAATCCTCAGGCTAGCAGGAAACCGCTTTGATACCACTGTAGAAACCCTTATTCTCACTGTCCGGAAAACTGAATGTTTTTTTGTTTGTTTTGATTTTTTGTGAATGTTTTAGGTTTTTGCGTGCAATAATAAAGAATGCAATTTTGAAAGAATTGCTTCTAAAATCTATAATAAATTCAATACGCTAAAAGCTGACATATTTGAATCTCTGAATCGATGACCAATGGTTTTATTACGCTTTCACGGTGCTTACAATTTTCAAACCCTAACATGCAAATAAAAAGACAAAGCTGATTGCATTAATTAAAAACCTGATTTGCTGATTACAGGCGCTCCAGAATGGTGTAGGCTTTGTACGGCCAACCTCATATAACATTTCTCCTGCCTCGAAAGATGTGCAAACCCTTGAGATATGCAAGGTGTCCCATTTGATGTTGGCAGAGACTGAAAAAGAAAGGCGTCCCACTTTACATGAGAAGTACGGCCTCAAGGCTGAATAGTACGGCCCAAAACCAACAAGAACAAATTCGTACCTTCTTGGAAAGTGTGCCAGATAAAGATCCCAACCAACCGCTTAATATTATTCCCTTCTCTGACAAATATGAATCAATCTCCGAATGATAACTTCTGAATAAGCTTTGTGATAATTTATGGATGAAATTATCTCTCTGATAAGCAATAAATTCGCTGGTATTTCACAGCCTCTGAACTGCAGACATTGAAGATGGCTTGTTCTCCAATGCAAAAGATAACTGAAACCCTTGGCTCCGTTCTTTGAAGGAAGAATTGATCAAAGTCGATTTTCATAACATAATAATGTTTCTTTACAAGTGAAAACCTTATATTCTTCAAGAGGGTCAACTTCTCTCCAAAAAACATCATTTAAATAAAGTTGAATTTTCATTTTTAATATTTCCATAGTTTGCACGCACTTTTGATTATAATTAATAATTAAAAAGTGGCCCCTTCTTCATGTTGGTCGATCCCTTCCTTTAAGTCACTTAAGTTATAATATTTAATTATATTATAACTTTATAATATAAGCCTTTAATTAATTAATATTTATTTTAGCAAACAAATATTAATCTCTCTCAAAACATGTCCAAATGACGAACCTTCTAAAGCTAGATGATAAGTGACTGAATCAACATACGACCAAACCATACTGCTAAAAATAGCAGGGGTGCTCTTGTAATGTCCCCTTCTCATCAATAATCTATTCCGACACTCATCAGCCTATTCCGGAAGCCTGTAGGCATGTGTGAGGTAAAATTAGGGTTTCCAGTTTGGAGGTTCCTTGGCATTTTCTGTGAGTTTACTATTTATAGTAAATTCTATTTTAAGCAGTATGGAGTTTGTCAGCTTTCAGTACTTCATTTCCAGTTGGAGCATTTATTTGTAGTTCATGTTTGACCTCTTATGGCATTTTTATGTTGAAATAAGGCATTAAGGTTATATTATGTAGTTGACCCCCTTGGCCTAGATGAACAACTTTAAGTTGTATTTAAAAAGGGGACTTGGAAGGGTGGTGCCTTCATGAAGAGCTTTATTATTTTTTAATAAGAACGTGTTGCTTTAGGAAAAGTGAGCCGCCACTTTAATAAATAGGGGTATGAAATAAGTGAAATTCATTATGCATTTGGAGGCCATCAGAAGTTGAATGTTTGTGGGAATTTGAAAGGTCTCCTGTGTCTTTTGATCTTCTTCTCAGGCATTTGAAGAGTTTGTGAGCTCTTATTTAAGGAAGGTTTTTGCTCCAGCATTTCATCCATGAAAATTATGCTAAAGTTATGCTGTCGGAATGACAATTGATATATTGCTTCGAGGATGTCTACCTCCTAGCCTTTCGTCCAATTTCGTGTTTGCAATATAACACCTAGTTGGCTTCATTGCTGCTTCTCAACATCAGACTAGCAGATTGAGCTCATTTGATTGAAGAATTTTTGGAGTTTTTGGCAATTTTGGTTTGCTGTTTCATTTACTGCTGAAGGTGATTTTTATTCATAGTTTATTTTCCAGTTTGAAATTGGTTTGGGTACTTCACCAACCTATTTTCTGACCTTGGGTGACCCTTCATGCAAATTTTGGGAATTTATTTTCAAGTGTTTGATTTTTAAATGAAAATCGCCCCTCCCAAGAGGGTCGTACCTTTTTAAGAGCATTGGGAATTGTGCAAGTTGATAAAAGTTGGTATTTGTTGCTGTTTGGTGCTTGGTTTTTGGGCGCCTACCTCCTGAGAGACCATTGCAAATGACTTCAATCAATTCGGAGGTGAAATGAGTGAGTTATGAGTATTTTACTGATTTCCAGTTTGCTGATATGAATTTCCAGAACTCAGGATTTTACATCTGATTTATAAGTTTTCAGTTTTAATCATATTTCTGTCATTGGAAAGCAAAGAACATTATTGGAATTCATTCTTATATTCTTATCTCATTTCTCTATCATTGTAATTCATGTTTTTGCAGTATTTTGAATTGTAAGGTTCTGATTAGTAGTACTAATCTAACCCATTATTATTGCTGCAATTACTTGATTAAATTCTCATTAAATTACCCCTGGATGGTTTACCGCCAGTGTGGATAATCTGATTTGTAACACTCTTATACCCACTTTCATAGTGGAGAATCCCCACAGCTCTGTGGATGCCCTCCACAGCGGATGAATTGTTTTAAATGTGATCTTTTTCCCCCCACTGTTTGGTGGTAGTGTGGAAATGTTCTTCATGGTTGGTTATCCGCCTATCAGTTTCTAATTTCATAATTCAACACTCCGTCATATGTTAGCACCTCGCCCTCAGTGGGATCTTGAGTGCACATTCTTGACGTTGAGTAGTTTTCATTTCAAGTTCAGATTTTAGTTTGATGCTAATGCTAATCCAGTTAACTATTGCTGGTTATGTTGTGAAAATTCATCAAAAAAATTGGTTAGCTTATTTCAGTGGTATCAGAGCAGAAGACCCTGCCATCCTATGGCAATTTGCAATTGGTTAACTGATGAGTGAAAGAGACACCAGGCCATACACCAGAAGTCAAGCTAGAAATCAGCATCAGTTTCCACCCGTTCCAGAGGCAGAGACCTTCTCAGGAGTCCTAAGAGATCTTGGTAAAATAGTGGAAGGTTCAGATAATTCAATGGAAGTGGTTGAACAGACAGTTGTAATAATGTCAGACACTATAAGGAGAGATAATGAAGAGAGGGACAGAGTTGAGAAGAAGTTTGATGGGATGATAGATATGATGTCCCAATTATTGTCCAAATTGGACCAGCAAGCAGCTCAGAATATCATTCAGCCCCAAAATAACTCAATTGGAGAAAGTAGTGGAGTTAATGGGAATAACAATAGTGGTAGTCCTGAGGTGAATACAAGAGACATAATTGTGGGTCAGCGTATTGCAATTCATAGTGGGTCATCCTCTAGACCCCTTTTTCCCGTCTTCACACCAAGGGAAGAGCAACCACCAGTTGAAGCTGCACCAAACTTTGCTGATGATGCACGCCAAACTTACATGGAGTACATTTCTTTACCTCTTGATTTGAGAGGTACTTGGACCTTTGACCAATTCATGAATCAAAGGAGCCGAAGAAATGGAGGAAGGACTGAACAACGTCCTATGGCACCTAGAAATGACTTCTACCAAGCATTGGGAAAGATTACTATGGAACATTTTGATGGTAGTAATAAGTGTACAGCCAGATCATGGGTACAGAAGTTAGATAACTACCTCTCTCTCAGACCCATGCCGGAAGAAGATGCTATCAAATTTGCTACTTTGCATTTAGATGGGATAGCTCATGAATGGTGGACTCATGGTTTGGTCACTCTTGGCCATAACCTAGTTCGCACATATGGAGAGTTTACCAATAAGTTGATTGAAAGATTTGACACCAAAGATCCAGAATTGAGATTTAGAGAATTGGCACAATTGAAACAAGCAAGGATCTTTAGAAAGCTATGTGGCTGATTTTCAGAGGTTGTCAGTAATGGTGCCTAACATTACTGAAAGAAGACTTGTGGTTCTTTTTGCTGAAGGTTTAATGGATCCTTTGAAGGGTTGGGTCAAAGCATTTGATCCACCAACATTAGATGAAGCTATCAAGAAAGCTAGGAGCATGGAGTTAGCAGCCCCTAAGGCCTAAGTTTCATTCAAAAACATTCAGCCATAAGAAAGATAAAAAACCTTCTTCAAATCTGTCCAAGAAGTTTCCACCAAGGTTGTCAGAAGAGCTCAAAGAACAGCTTAGAAAGGATGGAGTTTGCTACACTTGCCGTGATCCTTGGGTGAAAGGTCACTGTTGCTATGGAAGAGGCAAAGCAAATCGAATGGAGGGCTATTCTGATTATGGATCAGAATCTGATTCGTCTGATCAGCAATACGAATCAGCAAGTAGTGAAGGTGAAGAAGTTCCAGAAGACAAGTCCGAAGAGGTGGGAGATGGTAGTGCTTTCGCAAAACTATCAAGTTTTCAAAAAAATGAATCTTTTAGGGTTCATGGAGTTGTAAATTCACAAAGGATAGTTTCTCTAATTGATACCGGAGCAACTCACAATTTTATTGATGAAGGACTAGTTGCTAGAAAAGGTTTGAAGACTGAAGAATTTGATGGTTTCAAGGTAATGGTTGCTGATGGTTTTACTATGTCTTGCACAAGGAAGATTCCTAACCTCTCTTTACAATTGGGGAATCATGAGATTAAAGATGATTTTTATGTGGTGGGAATTGGAGACACTGATGTTGTGTTGGGCATACAATGGCTGCGATCTCTTGGTGAGATCACATTAAATTTGCAAACCATGGAGCTTAAATTTCAGTCTAATGGAAGGAAGGTTGTTTTAAGAGGGATGTCAAATGGAGGCCCTCGAATTGTGTCTTTGAAGAGGATGGAAAGGCTGATTCGCCACGATCAGGTTGAATGGGTTGCTGAATGGATGGTTCTACCAGCTGATCCGGTAGAGGAGAAAAGGCAATATCATCCTGATATTCAAGCCTTACTTTCAAAGAAGAGCAAAGTCTTTGGAAGCCTACCTCCTGGAAGACCTCCTGAAAGAGGTTCTGAGCATGTGATTGAGTTAGAAGAGGGAGCAAAACCTGTCATGACTACACCTTACCGCTATCCAAAGAGGCAGAAAGATGAAATTGAAAAAGCCATCAAGGAGTTGTTGGAAAGTGGTTTCATTAGACCAAGCAAGAGTCCTTTTGCTTCTGCAGTGGTGCTGGTCAAAAAGAAAGATGGTACAATGCGTATGTGTGTTGACTACCGCGCATTAAATCAGAAAACCATCAAGAATAGATATCCAATCCCTAGGATTGATGAGCTTATTGATGAGCTCCATGGGGCCATGTTCTTCTCGAAGATTGATCTTCGTTCAGGCTATCACCAAATCAGAATGAGGGAGGCGGATATAGAGAAGACAACGTTTAGATGCCATTTTGGGCATTTTGAATTTCTTGTCATGCCTTTTGGTTTGACAAATGCTCTAGCTACATTTCAATCTTGTATGAACAAGATTTTTAGATAGCAGTTGAGGAAGTTTGTGCTCGTCTTCTTCGACGACATTCTCATATTCAGTAAGTCATGGGAAGAGCACCTTAAGCATTTGGAAGAAGTGCTTAGTATTTTAGAGGCAGAATGTTTGTTCGCCAAATAATCAAAGTGTGAGTTCGGGTTGACAGAACTCTTATATCTTGGCCACATTATCAGTTCAAAGGGTGTGAAAGTGGATCCAGAAAAGATAAGGGCCATTCTTGATTGGCCAACTCCAAAGAATATTTCTCATTTAAAAGGATTTTTAGGGTTATGTGGATTCTATAGAAGATTTGTGAAAGGTTATTCTCATCAAGCAGCACCTCTCATAGATCTTACAAAGAAAGGAGCTTTCCTTTGGACTAAGAAGGCACAAGAAGTGTTTGACAAGTTTAATCAAATCATGAGCACGTGTCCAGTGTTGGCACTTCCGGATTTTACAAAACCTTTTGAATTACAGTGTGATGCTTTAGGTGAGGGTGTTGGAGCTGTTCTAATGCAAGACAAACATCCTATTGTCTTCGAGAGCCGGAAGTTGAGAGGGGCAGAAAAAACTTACTCTATTTATGACAAAGAGATGCTTGCCATCATGCATGCTTTGTCTAAATTCCGTCAATACTTGGTGGGAAGTAAATTTGTTGTTAAGACTGACCATAATAGTCTTAAACATTTTATGCACCAAAAGGATTTGAATGAAAGGTAGCAGAAGTGGGTAAGTAAGCTCCAAACATATGACTTTGACATTGAATATGTCAAAGGGAAAAATAATATAGTGGTTGATGCTCTTTCAAGAAGGCCTCATTTGGAGTCACTTTGTGAGTTATCAGCAGATTGGAAGGAGTTAATTGCTGCTGATTATGTTAAAAATCAGTTTGCAACCAGCTTGCTAGAAGGTCATGTTGTGACCTTTTCACACATCGCCCCATCTGAAATGGGGACCCATAAATTTTTGCTCCATTCTGGTCTTTTGGCTTTGCTTTTTGTCTTTCTCTCTCTCGTTCTGCTTCTGTTCCGCTTTCTGCTTTTCTGGGGACGTTCCCGTCAGCAAGCTTGAGCGTAAGGTTCGACCAGGTCTGAAATTAGGGTTTCACGTTTTTAGGTCATATTGAGATCAGATTGAGTTGGTTTGTCAGCTTTTGAGCCTAGCAGAGTTATTACCATGTTTTCAGCAAGCAATCCCTGAACTTTCACTGAATTCTGCCATCTTTCTATTTTTAGTAAGTGTCAGTTTAGGGTTGATTTTCTTAAAGATTTTCACATTTGGATAACTTCATTGTATTCCGAGCACTTCAGATTCACTTTTGGCAAATTTTGAGCAGAAACTGACAACCTGCTATTTTTAGCAGTTCTGCCTTCGGAGGCAATTTTCAGGGCTTAAACGCAGAGTTTTTCGGCGCATGTCGGCATTTTCTTTCTGGGTTTTCCAAGATCTTCGCAATGATGTAACATGCAAATGAAGCTGACCACTTTTTGGAAACTTACTATTTTTAGCCAGTGCGTGCATGTTGAAGATTTTTCTGGGTTTTTCTGGGTTTTTCAAGATTTTTCGGGCAGTATGACATGCAAGATCACCCGACAGCCGGTTGATAACTTTTCGGGCCGCTTTCTATTTTTTAGCAGGTATCACTTGGGCAGCAGCTCGACGCTTCAGAACTGCAAGCTGATCATCATGCAACTGAAACGACGTCAAACGGAGCTCATCTGAGCGACATGCATAAAATTAGGGTTTTGAGCTTCAGAGCTAAAGAAGTCGAGAGGTCAAAATATTCAAAACTGAAGTACTCATCACGATCAACGTCCTTTCGAGAATCTGCTGGCAAAATTTGAAGACAATCGGAGAACCTGCTATTTTTAGTAAGGTGTTTTGGACGAGGGCTATAAATAGAAAGTTGATCTCGGTGTCAGCATACACGGGCAAGTTCACCAGCGATGGGCCCACTGTCCAAATTTCAAAGCGAACGGAGCAAGGAAGGCCTCAGAAACGGGCACTTACTATAAATAGTAAGTCACCTCAGCAGCAGCTATATTTGGCAGGTCAGCACCAAATCTCAGCAAATACAGGTCGAGCACGTGATGAGGAGCCTTTGGCGCAAATTCCAAAGCAAACAGAGTTACAGAGAATCAAGAATCAAGCATTTGCTATTTTTAGCAGGTCAATTAGGGTTTCCTAAAATCAAGGGCGGAACCTGACATTCACGAAGAATCAGCATCCGATGGCAATCACCATGTTTCGGGCATCTGGCACATGAAATTTGAAGACTTTCTGAGAAGTTGCTATTTTTAGCAGGTTGCTAAAAATAGCAGGTACAAACGGACATCAGGCGCTGACAGAAAAGGTTAGTCGAAATTCAAAGCAAAGTGAAAATCAGGCATCAGGAGTCAGAATCCAGTCAACGGCGCGAAATTTCAGGAACTTTCTAAAAATAGAAAGTCAAGGCGAGTTAGGGTTGACCACGGAAAATCAACTCAAATCTGGCAACAGGCATAAAATTTGCTAAATTGGATAAAATTTCAAATCCAGCATTAAGGCTCACTTTGAAGGCTGAACGGAGGTGAAAATTTTTCTAAGTGTCGGAATTGAATGTAGACCCTTGCAAAAGCGCCCCTCTTGACAAAAATGAAAGCTTAGTATGCTAAATGCGCCTAGTCACAAAATGGAAGTTGACTATCTCAAATGCGCCCCCCTAGTCAAAATTGGATGTTGACCATGTGGAATGCGCCCATGTGCCAAAATGGAACCTTGATAGGTGAAATGCGCCTCAGTGCAAAAAGTAAAAGTTGGACCATGCAAATGCGCCCAAGAACAAAATGGAAGTTCACCCTCCTATATGCGCCCCTAACTTGATGCTGGACCCCTTGAATGCGCCCCTCTTTAAAAGCATGAAAATTTCACTAAATGTTTCAAAATGAACGTTGACCCTAGCAAATGCGCCATTAGTGTTGAACAAAATTTGTCTAAACGCCAAAAGTGAAACCTTGAGGGGTGATTTGCGCCCAAGCCTGGAGGATGAGTTGATAAGTTTCACTAGGTATCAAAACTGGAAGTTGGGGGTCCTAAATGCGCCCCAGGCACAAAATTGAGAGTTGACCATGTGATTTGCCAAAAATTTGACTAGGTGTCAAAGTTGAAAGCAAGCTGGGTGATATGCGCCTAGGACAAAGTGAAAGTTAATACACTCAAATGCGCCTAAGTGCCAAAGATGAACACTTGATGGCTAAAGTGCGCCCAGTGTCAAAATTAAAGGTTGCACCCCTCATATGCGCCCCCCTTTGGCAAACTGAAAGTTGATGAGGCAATATGCGCCCCTCTTGATGTGGTAAAATACGCCCAACCTAAAATGAAACCTCTGGGTCTCAAATGCGCCTATAACCAAATTGAATGTTTGACCCATCAAATGCGCCTCAGTGCCAAAAGTGAAAGCTCCAGCATTCATTTGCGCCTGGGAAATGATTCTTAAAAATTTACTAAGTGTCGAGACTGGATGCCCATGGGTCAAAATGCGCCCCTAGTTAAATTGGATGGAGACCCTTGAGAATGCGCCTGGGAAACAAAAGACACGACCTAACATATGCGCTTAACCTTGGAAGGTGGTTTGAAAGCTAAAAACTTAAGTGTTAAAATTGAAAGTTGAAGACATGATATGCGCCCTTGGGTAGATATGACTTGAGTTGCATCCATCAAAAAAATGAAACCTTGGATGGTGATTTGCGCCCAGGCCAAAACTCAAAGCTCACATAGCCATATGCGCCTTTGCCTGGGAGATAAGAGAATTCGAAGTGACAAAACTAAACATTGACCTATCCAACAGCGCCTTGGATGCTTGACCTCCTGTATGCGCCCTGGAGGCAAGAGGAATAAAATGATGAAGATTTTGTCTAAATGTCAAAACTGGAAGTTCATGTACTCATATGCGCCCATGGCAGAAACTAAACATTGCATCTCTCATTTGCGCCTTGTCAAAGAATGACAACTTGCTTGGCATTTGCGCCCAAAGCACAAACTGGAAGGAGACTATGCTAAGTGCGCCTTGAGTCAGGAAGAGGAATTTTCTAAAGCTCAAGCTCTCATTTGCGCCCCACTCTGAATGAATTTCAAAATTGAAGGTTGCTGGTGTGATATGCGCCCATGAAGGAAAAGAGCAAAATCGGGAAATATACTAATGTGATAAATGCGTAGGAATTGAACTTGGAAGAAGATCATGTAATATGCGCCTCAAAGTATTTGAAATTAGAAGGCGTTGGATTGAGGGTCACTAGATAAAATTAAAAACTCAACATGCAAAATGCGCCCCAAGGAACCAGAAAATCTATCAAAGGCATGTGAATCTTGAAGAAGATTACACCATATGCGCCCAAGTTTAAAAAAAAAATAAAAATAAAAAATCAAAAGGCGTTTTGAAATAAATTAAAGGGGCATTTTCAAAAAAGCAAAATAAAATTAAAAGGGCGTTTGAAGTATAAGGAAATCAAAAGGCAATTAAAATTTTAAAATTTTGACTTCAAAGCACTTGAAATTTTCTCAGCACGATTAAATCGAAAGGCAATCGGAGGAAATTAAAATTTCTCTAGGCAAGACGGAGAAATTAATTTAATTAATCGATTTAATTATTTTCCTAAGTCTAATATTAAATTCCCCCTTCGATTTTGACCCGTGCAATTTTAAAATATCGGACGATTTAACAAGGGGAATTTGTTTTGGAAATTAATTACGGACGGAAAATAAAATTTTTGCCTAGCCAATTTTGACAATCGACATCGAATTTTTAATGCGTTGAAAGAAATAAATTAAAATGGCAATTAAATTAAAATTTTAATTAATTAAAAAGTGCCATTTTAAAATACAGTCGAGATAACTTCAAATCGATGTAAAAATGATTTTCTCGAAATCACTAGAGGTAACTGGCAGTCGGGAGGGAATTTTAAATTTAAATCGAGGAAAGAATCTCCCCGAATAGCAAATTGTCATAATAACTGCCAGACGACGAGAATATTCCCTTTTAAATTTAGCAGACGCGTCAGTCATGATGAAGGGAATAAAAGGCATCTGCTAAAATTAGCGCCAGCCTTTTGCTATAAAACTTCAAAGATTTTCATTATCGTCTCACAAGATTCGAAGTTGAGATTTATGTTGGCAAACTGAGTGGTGAGATTTAATTCGAGAAGTTGCTGAAGTTTGAGATTGTTGAAGTTGCTGAAAGATTGATTGTTGGAGTTGCTGAGATTCGAGATTGCAAGTTGCGAGGTGCTTCGAAGTTAAAGGGTTTAGCATTTTCTTTTTCTTCAAGTTATCGAGGTATGTCTTCGAAGTTGCTGAAAGTCGAAATTGTTTTTGAAGTTAAAAGTTGAAATGTTGAAATGCTTTATTTATGCTGAGAGTTTAAAATGCTGAGATTGTTTGAATGCCAAGATTGATTGAGCTTTGATTTTTCGAAGTTGTTTGAGATTGCTGAGGGTTAGAATCGAATTGGGTTTAATTTGTAATGCCTTCGAAGTTGCTGTTTTATAATTTCGAAGTGTTAGTTTTCGATTGCTTTTCGAAGTTGCTGTTTTATAACTTCGAAAAGCTGATTTTAATTTGTCAAAGCTTGCTGATTTTAAACTTGCACGTTTAAAAAACTCTCGGATTTATTTTCTTCGAAGTTGCTGATGTATAACTGTCGAAGAATTGATTTCTGACTTGGAAGTTTATAATTCGATGGCTTGCTGATTTTAATTCGAGATTGCTGATTTTAAATATTGCTGATACTTAACACGCTTTTTCGAAGTTGAAGTTAATAGAGTAAATTTCTCGTGAGGAGTTAAGTTACTTATTCTGGCTGCGAGTTGCTGGAGGTTGAAGTTTAATTCTTGATAAGTCAAAGTTGGCTGCTAACGCTACTAACTTGTATTTATTTTTGCAGCCAGCTCAACCGCCAGCCGCCTCACGTGATTGTCGTTTTTAAAAGTTGATGGAGTAATATTCGCTTTTGTTTTGCAGATGGCTGACGCTGCTGGCACTAGCAAGGCTGGAACTAAGACTGCAAACAATGAAGCTAACGCCTCCAGGCAGGCGATCATCAAAGGTCTGAAGAAATCCTTCGTCCCTGAATCAAAGATCACCTCAAAGTACGGCAATTTGACGGATACCAACCTCGGGTCCTTCAACCTCGAGACGTTCATACGCCGAATGTACGGGCAAGGTGGCAACCTTCCAACGGAGGCATCACAGAATATTGTGAAGAGTGGGTTGTACAATGCAGCAGGCTTCCAACCAGCAGTTCGGTGTCCCGAGTTGATTCTTGAGTGCGCCAACTTCTATAATTCTGAGGATCGAACTATCACCTCTCCTGGTGGTTTGATCATGGCTAATCTCGCTCCAGATGCGATTGGCGAGGCATTTGGAATCCTCGCTACAGACAACATGATGTATAAGTCCAAGGCCAAGGCGGATAAGATGTACGCCACAACCTTCGAGAAGTGCATGAAGAGAATAAACACCACATGGATGCGCAAGCCAAAGCCGCCGGCTGCTAGGCTACCGAAGCAAATAATATCAGAGGAGCTGAAGCAAGAGTATTGCGACATCATTATGTTGCTCAGCAGAATCAATGGTAGCCCGCAGTCTTTCATATTCGAGCCATGGATGTTCTTTTACATCAGTGTGGTGCTCGAAGGGGACGAGCAAGTGAACTGGGCGAAGATGATAAGTGACAACATCGATGAGCAGTTCCGGAACCTCAGAAGAACAAAAACATTTTATATGAGCTCATACGTCATCTATATGTTGGCTCGAATGACCAAGTACAGGGGATTGGCGTACCAAGAGCCAATTGGCTGCGGCTACAATCAGTTTAAGATCCACCAGTCGTGCAGACAATTACATCTCACTCACACTGGTGACTTCCAAAGAGTGAATGACGCCTTTACCATGTACATCACGAGAACACTTCAGCAAAGGCTACAGCAGAGGATCTCCGAGGAGGCACAGGCGTTGATCGAAGAATACGGGTGTTGGTTCATCCAATTCCCAAAATTCACCTACTTGAGGCTGCCAGGGTACGATTCGTACGTGTACAAGCTACCGAGGTACCCCACTAACAGGATGATCCTACTTGAGTTGTCTAGGCAGTTGGTCGCCTACGACAAGATTATAAGGCGTAAGAAGAAGGGAGGTCTTCATTTTCCCATTGTGCTAGGAAATTCACTCGAGGAATGCCCGACTTTGCAAGCAGCCAAGGAGGCTGAGAATGAGCTAAAGTTTTACAAGCTGACTCTTCACACGAGCTGACAGAATTTTGATCCCAAGGGGATGATTGGAATAGTACAAGGAGAAGAATTTAAGCACAAGGCTCACATAGAGGACTTTTGGGCAAACGCTGCAGGCAAGGACGAAATCAGAAGAAGGACATTCTCAAGACTGCCTCTAAAGCTGATCAGGGAGTGCGAGGTGATTAGGGTGCCGGATCAACTGGAGGAGGATACTAGGGTCACCCATCCAGATTTTGAAGCAGTGAAGAACACGCCAATGCCACCTATAGATTGGGCTGAGCCGGAGATTGTGGATCTAGACACTCTATTTATCCCAGTCATGACATTTACGAGAGCTTGGGTGGACGAGCGTGTTAATAGATTGAGAAGGAGGTCAGTCGCTCTCACGTATAACCTCATGGGTGATGGAAGGCCACCAGTGGTAGCAAAAAGGAAGAAGCAGCTCACACGAGGTCCGGAACCAAAAAGAAGGGAGCCCGTTCAGCCAGAGCCCGTTCAGCCGGAACCTCAGGGATCGGAAGATACGTCCTCAACACAATTGGTGTCTCATGCTTCCAGTGTGCGCGAAGTGTCATTATTTGCTAGTCAAAGAGCTAAAGGGAATGAAGAGCTAGAGGATGGAGAAATTAACCAGCCGATGCCAAGGGAGGTGGATACTCAGAGTGTGAATGATCCTGAAGCTGCTAGTAAGCGGGATGAAGGGGAAGACACGGACATGGACACCCACTTCGATTATTCCTTCGGAGAGGAAGATGCTGGGGCACATGAAGGAAGTGATCAAGAGGTCGAGATAATCGAGCCTCCACCAAACACCCCTCGGGAAGAAGTTCGGGAAGTGGAAGCCACTGAGGAGCAGCCTCTGATTGTTTATGATATTCAACGAAATTGGCTTACACAGGCAATCCGAAGGGACCAAGATGATGACGCCAGCCTAGCAATTGAAATGGAAGCACTCTTGAATAGGACAAGCAAGTCGCCAAAGCGGAAGAGGGCGAGAAAATATACAAGGATAGAAACTAACGAGGCAGGTTCCCGTAGCCTTCACATCGCTGCCCCAAGAGAAGATCACGACCTGAGTGATGCAATGCCAGAGAAATACACAATCACCACTGTTGAGTTGGGACGCCCTTCAGGAGCGCAGGTGGTGGAAGAGGCTGAAACTTCGTTTCAGGCATTAAAAGATAGGCTGGTAAAGAAAGAAGGAAAGTATAAAAGGTTGAAGAAAGAGCACAGAGCGTTGGTTGAATACGTGCAAAATCTCGCACATCCTGTTGCTCAAGGTAATCCAGCAGCAGAGCTTCCACCAGAGGTGCCACGTGAGCCGATCAGCGGCTTGGAAGAAGTGAAGAGGGCTGTGCGAGAAGGAGATAAGTGGGTGAATGGTGTCCGCGTTGAGGCAGAAAAGTTCATGGCAGATCTCGCCTCAGCATTCCAAAACGCTTCCGGTATTCTTTCACGTTTAGATGATATTGAGCAGACTTGGGGTGATACCCACATCTTCCAAGACAATACTATCCCACGTCTGGCTGTTTTGATGCGTGTTCCCACGCAAACTCTGGTGAATGAAGGGGTAATTCAAGCGGGTGACAGATATGACTTCCGTGGATGGCATTCAGCAGCGTTCACAGGGAAGGGTTTCTTTGATACTGCAGCAATAGAGTCTTCCAGGATCAGAAAGGCCATGAGGAATATTCGTGAGAGTATTCTCAACACTTTGGAGTCGGTATTTGCAAAAAGGCTCGCACATGAGGAGATAGATGCAGAAGGATTAAGGGCAAGATTGCAGCCATTCTTTTCAGAAATGAGGACATTTTCTCAGCTAGATTTTGAAAACATCTCCACGTTTTCAACGATCATTCAGAGCACACAGGATTCCATCGAGACTTGGGGAAAATCGTGCAAGAAGCATGAGCAGATGGTGTCCATCTTGGAATATCAGTTGAATCTCACTCCATCAATTTCAGAAGAAGAGGTCGACGCAGTGTTGGCAAGATTCATAGCGTACGCGGTCAGAGAGAAGAGCAAAGGAATCTGGGTCATGGACGAGAATCTTCTAGAAGGTTAGTGGGCATTAATTGCTCATACTGGTCAAAGGAGGAATCTACTATTTTTAGGAGCATTTATGACGCCACTCCTCCACCTTCTGTCGGTTTTTAGGGCAAACTCGTCTAGGGCTGAGGTGGCTCAATCTGAGCCCTCCGTTGTAATTTGATCTGGACCGTCAATTCAAACAGGCCAGCTATATAAGGGGGAGTCCCCCTCATTTGTACTCTAGTAGTCATAGAATCAGAGAATAAGAGAGCAATTGTTGAAGCAGAATAGAGAGTAGAAGCTTTTAAGTTAGAGTAGTTTTTCATTTGCATTGTTGAAGAAGAAGGGGAATTCTCCCTTAGAGAATTTTGTAAGAGATTGTCACAAAAGATTATTCTTAATAAAGCTTTTCATTGATGGTGAATTTCAACTTTGTTTGGAATAGTTCGTGAGGTTTCTTATTCCCTTTGACTTCAATTAGGAACTTAATTTCATGCTTGTAGTTAGATATGGATGTTTATGCTTGATATAAGTGAATTTCTTTTATCCATACCACTAACGTTCTTGCTGATGGTAAGTCCGTCTTGTGTGGTCAACTGGACTTTCAGTACTTAACTTCAATCAAGGTTCATAGGTGGTTATGCATCGTTGTGATGGTAGTTGCTCTATTGAATCGTGATTTGAACATCATTTTCACCCTTTGAAGATTGCACTTACCTTGTTGACGCTGTCCAACAGGAGGCTAAACAATGTTTGTCGAAATTCATTTAGGTTGAGCGTAATATCCATTTGCATTTAGATTAGAAGTTAGATTTTAGAAATCTCTGCAACCATTCAATTCTGCATAATCTGGTTAGTTTTAGGAAACTTGCATCATAAAGCCAAATCATTCGCGCATAAAATCCCCTTCAAAAGCACACATTGGTTGTCACTACACGTCTTGTGAACAACTACGTAAGTCCCCTCGTGAGTACACAGCATACACACATCAACCAAACTGAGCCTATTCGCATTTAAAGAACCTTGGAGTTGAAGGCGTGATCTCACTCGCAATCTTAGCACGTCGAATACTTTGTTCAAGAGAGAATAGGGGATCCATTTGGAAACTTTGTTCTACCTGGTTGGTGAGGTCACAAAAATCACATCAACAGGTCATTTGGTTGATGAAAGGTATAAGTTGGTTGATGGTATAATATACTATAAAGATAGAATCTTTCTAGTACAAGAATCTAAGCTTAAAAAGAAGATTCTACAATCTTTTCATGATGTTCCCCTTGCTGGTCATCAAGGGATTTTCAAGACTTATAAGCAGATTCGTGAAAGATTCACTTGGAAAGGGTTGAAAGAAGAAGTCTTGAACTACATTAGAGAGTGTCCGATTTGTCAAAGAAATAAAAATGAACACTCTTTTCCAGCTGGTCTGCTACAACCCTTGCCCATTTCGAATCAGAAATGAGAAAGTATTGCCATGGATTTCATCACTGGGTTGCCCAAAGTGCAAGGACGTGATTGTATTTTTGTTGTGGTTAATAGACTAACAAAATTTTCTCATTTCTTTGCTGTCACCACTTCATTTACAGCAGCTCAAGTGGCTGAGTTATTCTTCAGAGAGGTCTTCGGTTTGCATGGGTTGCCTAAAACTATTGTCAGTGATATGGACAACAAGTTCCTAAGTGTTTTTTGGCAAGAGATCTTTAGATTGAGTGGGACAATGCTTACTCCAAGCACTAATTATCACCCACAAACAGATGGGCAATCAGAAATTGTTAACAAGTGGTTAGAGGGCTACCTAAGAAACTATGTTTCAGGACAACAAAGAGCTTGGATTAAATGGCTTCATTTAGGAGAGTATTGTTATAACTCTTCTTATCACATGCCAATTAAGATGTCACTTTTTATGGCTCTTTATGGTTATGAAGTTACTAATTTTGTTGATTTAGTGTTTGGTGATAGTAGAGCTCCACAAGCACTGGATATGTTACAATAGAGCCAAGACATCTTGAAATCTTTCAAAGAAAATTTGCAACAAGCTCAAAATCAGCAAAAGTTATACGCTGATCAGCAGCGTGTTGAGAGGTCTTTTGAAGTTGGGGACATGGTCTATTTGAGGCTTCAGCCATATAGACAATCTTCTCTCAAGAAAAGTGGTGTAGAAAAGTTGAAGCCACGATTTTATGGTCCTTTCAAAGTCACCAAGAGAATTGGTGAAGTTGCTTATGAGTTGGAGCTTCCAGCTGAAAGCAAAGTACATAATGTCTTTCATGTGTCATGCCTCAAGAAGGCAATTGGACACAACGTGGTGGCTACATCAGAATTACCTCCATTGGATGAGGAAGGTCAGTTGGTGTTGATTCCTGAAGAAATCTTTGATACTAGAGAACGTTCTTTGAGGAGAAGGACAATCAAAGAATATTTGGTTAGATGGAGGAACTTGCCTATTGAAGATGCCACGTGGGAAGGAGAACAGATTTTGTTGCATCCATCTTTTCAGTTGCTTGAGGACAAGCAATTTCGAGGAGGGTGGACTGTAATGTCCCCTTCTCATCAGTAATCTGTTTCGACACTCATCAGCCTATTCCGGAAGCCTGTAAGCGTGTGTGAGGTAAAATTAGGGTTTCCAGTTCGAAGGTTCCTTGGCATTTTCTGTGAGTTTACTATTTATAGTAAATTCTATTTTAAGCAGTATGGAGTTTGTCAGCTTTCAGTACTTCATTTCCAATTGGAGCATTTATTTGCAGTTCATGTTTGACTTCTTATGGCATTTTTATGTTGAAATAAGGCATTAAGGTTATATTATGCAGTTGACCCCCTTGGCCTAGATGAACAACTTTAAGTTGTATTTAAAAAGGGGACTTGGAAGGGTGGCACCTTCATGAAGAGCTTTATTATTTTTTAATAAGAACATTATTCCTTGGGAAAAGTGGACGCCACTTTAATAAATGAGAATTATGAAATAAAGTGAAATTCTTATTATGCATTTTGGACGCCATCTTGAGAAGTTGAATGTTTGTGGGAATTTGAAAGGTCTTCTGTGTCTTTTGATCTTCTTCTCAGGCATTTGAAGAGTTTGTGAGCTCTTATTTAAGGAAGGTTTTTGCTCCAGCATTTCATCCATGAAAATTATGCTAAAGTTATGCTGTCAGAATGACAATTGATATATTGCTTTGAGGATGTCTACCTCCTAGCCTTTCGTCCAATTTCGTGTTTGCAATATAACACCTAGTTGGCTTCATTGCTGCTTCTCAACACCAGACTAGCAGATTGAGCTCATTTGATTGAAGAATTTTGGAGTTTTTGGCAATTTTGGTTTGCTGTTTCATCTACTGCTGAAGGTGATTTTTATTCATAATTTATTTTCCAGTTTGAAATTGGTTCTGGGTACTTCACCAACCTATTTGCTGACCTTGGGCGACCCTTCATGCAAATTTTGGGAATTTATTTTCAAGTGTTTGATTTTTAAATGAAAATTGCCCCTCCCAAGAGGGTCGTACCTTTTTAAGAGCATTGGGAATTGTGCAAGTTGATAAAAGTTGGTATTTGCTGCTGTTTGGTGTTTGGTTTTTGGGTGCCTACCTCCTGAGAGACCATTACAAAAGACTTCAATCAATTCGGAGGTGAAATGAGTGAGTTATGAGTATTTTACTGATTTCCAGTTTGCTGATATGAATTTCCAGAACTCAGGATTTTACATCTGATTTATAAGTTTTCAGTTTTAATCATATTTCTGTCATTGGAAAGCAAAAAACATTATTGGAATTCATTCTTATCTTCTTATTTCATTTCTCTATCATTGTAATTAATGTTTTTGCAGTATTTTGAATTGTAAGGTTCTGATTAGTAGTACTAATCTAACCCATTATTATTGCTACAATTACTTGATTAAATTCTCATTAAATTACCCCTGGATGGTTTACCGCCAGTGTGGATAATTTGATTTGTAACACTCTTATACCCACTTTCATAGTGGAGAATCCCCACAGCTCTGTGGATGCTCGCCGCAGTGGATGAATTATTTTAAATGTGATCTTTTTCCCCCCACTGTTTGGTGGTAGTGTGGAAATGTTCTTCATGGCTGGTTATCCGCCTATCAGTTTCTAATTTCATAATTCAACACTTCGTCATATGTTAGCACCTCCCCCTCAGTGAGATCTTGAGTGCACATTTTTGACGTTGAGTAGTTTTCATTTCAAGTTCAGATTTCAGTTTGATGCTAACGCTAATCCAGTTAACTATTGCTGGTTATGTTGTGCAAATTCATCAAAAAAATTGGTTAGCTTATTTTAGCTCTACTGAGTGACTCTACTTACTAAAAATAGTAAGTCAAGCAAATGATGTCCAAACGACTCCGAACGAAAGCCAAGCTAAATGATTCTGCCAACTAAAGCCAAGCCAAGCCTCAACCAGACCCTCTATCCACCCTATCAGCCTACGAGGGTCACATAATAGGCTAATCTCAAGAACTAAGAGATGTCAACTGGAAGGGGACATTACAGTCTGCCCCCCCTGAAATTGCTTGTTTGCAAGCAATCTCAACTCTGGATGCTGCAAAATCTCCTCACTCTCCCACGTAGCATCCTCCACTGGTAAATCTCTCCATTTCACCAAGTATTCCTTGATAGTCCTCCTGTGCAACTCTCTCTCTGTATTCTAGGATCGACTCAGGAACTAAGATCAACTTTCCCTCATCTTCTAAGGGAGGTAATACTGTTGAAGGTACCACACGGTGTCCCAACGCCTTCTTGACACTTGACACATGAAAAACATTATGGACCTTACTATCCGCCGGAAGCTCTAGCTCATAAGCCACCTCTCCAACATGCCTCAAAATCCTGAAAGGACCATAATACCACGGCTTAAGCTTCTCTGATCCACTCTTCCTAAGAGTGGACTGACGGTAGGGCTGCAGCATGAGATATACCATGTCTCCCACATCAAAAGCTCTTTCTATCCTCTTCTTATCTGCATACTGCTTCTGCTGATTCTGTGCCTTAGCAATATTTTCCTTAAGAGCCCTCTTAGTGTCCTAACTCTCCTGCAATAAATCTCCAGCACTAGGCACTCTACTGTCACTCAGTAGCAAATCCAGAAAACTCGGTGCCTCATAACCATACAACGCCTGGAAGGGGGACATCTGAATGGTCATGTGAAAAGTAGTATTGTAACAATACTCACATAAATATATCCACTTGACCCACGCCTTTTGCTGCCCTGCAATGTAATTCCTGAGGTAGCCTTCCACCCATTTGTTCACTATTTCCGTCTGACCATCAGTCTGTGGGTGGTAACTGGTGCTTGGTGTAAGCTCGGTCCCACAAAGTCTGAACACCTCCTACCATAAGTGACTCAGGAACCGACTATCCCTATCGCTAACTATGCTCCGAGGCAAACCATGTAATCTGAAAACCTCACAGAAGAAAACCTCTGCTACCTGTGTAGCTGTGTAAGTGGTGGTGATCGGAAAGAAGTGGGCATACTTCGTCAGTCGATCCACAACTACATATATGCAATCACATCCTTGGGCTTTAGGCAAGCCCGTAATAAAATCCATCGACAAGCATTCCCACTTCCTATTAGGAATCAGAAGTGGCTGCAACAATCTTGTCGGATACGTGTTCTCCTTCTTGTCCTGCTGACAAATAGGGCACTCACGCACATATTGAAGAACATCTGCCTTAAGAACCTTCCATGTAAACCTTTCCCGAACCTGTCTGTATGTTTTGAAGTACCCGGGATGCCCTGTTGTGGGTACATCATGAAAGACTCACATAATGGTGTTCTTCATCTCAGATCCTGGGATGAAGAAAATCCTATTCTTGTAGATGATCAAGTCATTGACAAGTGTGTACCTAGTGTCCACCATAGATCCCTCAACAATGTAAGATGCCCAAGTATCCTTGGCATACTTTGCCACAATCAAATGCCTCCAGTCCTCTGCAATATGTACCATAGAACTTAGATAAGGACGACGTGAGAGAGCGTCAGCAACAACATTCTGGGTACCTTTGATGTAGGTGATATCAAAGTCATATGCCTGTAACTTACTCACCCACTTTTGCTGATGGTCATTTAAATCTCGCTGCCCTAAGAAATGCCTCAAGCTATTATGATCAGTTTTAATACAAAACTTACTGCCCACGAGATATTTCCTGAATTTGGCCAAGGAATGCATTATGGCCAGCATTTCCTTATCATAAATACTGTAAAGCCTCTCTGGTCCTTTGAGTTTTCTACTCTCATAAACAATCGGGTGCTTGTCCTGCATAAGCACCGCTCCAATACCCTCACCAGAAGCATCACACTGAAGCTCAAATGGCTTTGTAAAATCTGGTAGCCCCAACACTAGACACGTAGTTATAAGTTCCTTGAACCTCACAAAACACTCCTGTGCCTCAAGAGTCCAAAAGAATGCACTTTTTTTCAACAAATCCGTCATAGGTGCTGCATGGCGTGAATATCCACTGACAAATCTGCGATAGAAACCACATAACCCAAGGAATTCTCGCAGCTGTGTAAGGTTCGTTGGAGTAGGCCAATCTACGATAGCACGGATCTTCTCAGGATCCATCCACACTTCGTCTGCACTGATGATATGGCCTAAGTATAACAACTCAGTCATCCCTAAATCACACTTGGATTCCTTGGCGTACAAGGACTCCCTCTTATTGACGTGGTTTTTGTGACCGCACCAAACAGCAGAACAAAATAGTCCGAAGGCTACTCCATTCTCTCTTGATCAAAGTATTCCGTGCGCTAAGATTGCGAGAAAGTTCGCACGTTCAACTCCAAGGTTCCGAATACTTAGAATACCCTCAGTTGGTTGATGTGTATTGCTGTGTTCTTACGAGGGGACTTACACAATTGTTCAGGGTTCTTGCAGTTAACAGTCAGTGTATGATTTGAAGGGGATTCTTGCGTGTATGATTTGGCAATGTAGTACATTTTCCTAAAGCTAATTAGAAATATGCGGAAAGTAAAAGAGTATAGGGCCTAAGAAACTTGTATTCTATTCTAAATGCAGGATATGTGGAGCTCAGTTTTGGCAGACTTCAACCAAATTTCACCTAGCCTCACGTCGGACAGCCTCAGTAAAATTGGTGCAATCTTCAAAGGGATAGCAAAAGATGTTCAAATTATGATTTAACATACATACACCATCACAATGATGCATATAAGCATGCAAACCACAATCGAAGTTAAACTCAAGATAATGTCCAGTTGACCACGCAAGGCGAACTTATCATCAACAAGCCGCTAGTGGTATGGAATGAAAGAAGCTACCTCAACAAAACACGACACATAAAAGTAAACTACTTGCATGAATGAAAGTTATACTACTTGGATTCGAAAGGAAGAAGAGACCTTGCTAGCTATTCATGACAAGACGAATTCCACCATCAATGAAAAGATCTATTATTATGAAAAGTGTTACACAACAATCTCCACAAAAGTTCTCAAAGGGAAAACTTTCTTTCTCCTCCACACTATGCTAAGCAAAATGATCTACTATGCTCTACTCTCTAGCTCTAGCTCCAATGCTAATGTCCAATACTACTTTCTAATGAGATACAAATGAGGGGGACTCCCCTTTTATATAGCTAGCCAAGTCCCAAAAGACGGCTAGGGTTACAATCAATAGAGTGGCTAAAATCGTGCCACCTCAGCCCTAGCCCTAAAAACTGCCAGAATATGGAGTGGTACTGTTGTCAATTCAGATTGCACCCGAACGCTTGAATAGTTAAATTCAGCAATCTGTTGAAACATGGAATGGTTCTCAGGCCTGTGGGTTGCCTAAAACTGAGAATCAATCTCCAGAGAGGGCTGGTTCCCTGATAAAAATCCCCTAAAATCTAATTGACTTGGCTAGGAAAGAGGTAGAAAGACTAAGTCTGATTTCTAAACTATGAAACTGTTAATTTATGGTGATGCACCGAAGAATCCAACTTGCAGACTTAACTCACAAAACAGTTACTCACTATTTTTATTCGCACAACCAGATCTGGAAGTTTAAACACTTGAATATTTTAAACAAAGGTTATTAAAGAAAGAAAATCACAGAAGGGAAGTACAATTTCTACAACTAGACTATTTGATTATTAATCAACACAATGTTTAACCAGTGGATTTAAACCTGGATGCATACATAATTCACTAAGGAGACATAAATATTTAAAGGTTTCAAAACTGCAACACAATAATTACTTCGATCAATCCCACATGACAAAGATGCTTGAAACTTGAAGGCAAATTCTAAAATACTGAAACTTGAAGGAATTTTCTGCAATAACACTCTCTGAACCTGTAAAAACACTGCTGTATTAATCTATAAATAAATGCTGAGTTACAAGATAGTCTTCTTTGCTGAAGGCAAAGGCAGAAAACAAGAACTAGATTGAAAAAGATAAACTTTTTCAATATATACAAAAAGGCACTCCAAAGTGCATGAATAGTAACTGAAAGTCCAACTCCAAGAAAGGGTGATGATTCCAAAGCCAAATCCGAGCAGAAGAAAATATCTCTGAAAAGGAGGCCCAAAACCATGCAAAAATAAGTCCAATCAAGCTCAAACTCACTTCCAAGTCATAACTGATACATGCACTATTCTAACTGAACTGCAACTCCCTGAAAAAGTGGCTCAAAGCATCCGAAATTGCCTCGTTTTTACCGATTTCGCCCATGGGAACTGAAACTCCAATTCTATTATCATGTGCATGATAAAAATATCTCTCACCTTCAGTTAACTTTGCTTGTTCTATACATGGATTTATAATATCTTTTATTTGCATGTTTAAAATGACTAATTTATTAAATGATTTATAGTGAATCATTTAATAAATTGGCCCTTCATTGAATAATGCAAAAAAAAGAAGAATACATAAGATTAATATAAAACTTAACCCTTAAAGTTAGTCGACCACCATGCATCAATTATTATATTCGACCACATCATTGGCAAATCTTTTGACTGGAAAATGAATATAACATGATAATTTTAATAAAATCATCGACAAATATTCAAAGGCATTTTTAGGGTGAATATACAAAAGACCATCGAACCCTAAAATCCCATCATTATTCACATTTTGACCGGAAGTTTCTGGAAGAAAAACTGGCCGCCATTCTGAGTAGGGTTTCAAGCTCGATTTCCACCATTGTCTGTCAATTTCCATAATCTTTCGAAGGATTCTGGGCGTAAAAGGTAAGATGAAACTCATTCGCTACAAATCTGAGCTCTTTTGGGCATTTAAATATCCTTTTTGATGTCTTATGGGCGCGATTATGATGATATTCTGACACTTTTGTCATCTGCACCTATCCTCTGTTGAAATTCCCTGCCATTGAAGTCGATGCTTGAAGATAATCTGAAGAAAGCCATGTATGAGAATGAACTCTCTACCATGAAAATCGTGGTAAGCTCCCATCCTTCTGTCATTCAATTTTTAACAAAAAATCTTCTGCTAAGAATTGACATAATCATCAGATGGGTCTATCTTTGGCCGCGGCTACCCTTATTCTGGAGTGATTTCTTAGTAATTTCTGGGCTTTGACAATGTGTTTGTGATGAAAGGCGCCATATCACTGGTTCAGCCTTTGAAAATAACCAATCTACATTTTATTCTTTTGTATTCTGGATATAAAGCAAGCTTTTGAAAGCTCTCTCAGTATAAAATGAGTTGATAGATTAAGCATATAAAAAAAAACTCCAGGCTACAAAATTTACTGTATTCTTTTTGTCATTATTGACTGCAACTGTGAGCCATCCTCATCTGGGTATTCAAAAAATTTGCGTTCATTCCCATGTATCTGTGAGACAACAACCTTGAACGATTTTGAACTTAAACCTCTATCTCTCCATGTTGTTCGTACTTCCTGCTTTCTGGGTATCTTGTTAAACTGGCTTTTATTTTCAAAAAAAAACTAGGAACTTGAGGACTTCACCTATATGCTTTTGAGAGAACATTAATATCTCTCTAAAAAATTCCTTATTGTGACATATATCTCAACATGTGAATTTTCTAAAAACAGGGACCACACAAGCCCCAGCCATCATTATTCTTATCTGTACCCAGAAATTTTTGTATGTTACTCAACTTACTACTGTTCACGGCTTGAGGCATCTCTGTGTTGGCTCGACTTTTGATATATGGATTTAGTCATGCTATTATTGGCTCTTATAAATCTGTTTCAGGCTATTAGTCATGCTTATAGGCTGAAAACTTGAAGCGTGAAATATTCTATTTTACATACCATATACTTCTGATTACACTGTCCTTTAATTATTAAAGAACACTTACAATTTTGTACATTTACATTCCATTTCTGTCCTTGAAGCTGCTATGGTAAATGCCCTTTCTTGACAGGAGGTGACTGCCAACAACGTATCTGTCTTATACCAGTAATGCACATTTTCATTGCTTACTATTGATTTTTTGAGAAATTACTTTCGAAGACTCCTCACGCTTGTGACTTATGTTACAAACCAATTCAAAATATTATCCTCACATGCTTGAGATTGCTATTAATCTTTCTACTTGTGCACTATAATCTAATTTTCTCCATTGTCATGTCTCTTACTCTTTCTGGTAAAATCATTAAAATCTGAGACAAAAAATAGATTAAAAGACCTCTCTTGTCATGAAACAGTGGCCCTTTATTATTTGATTCTTCATGAAAATGGGACAGCATAGTATGTTGCCTGATATTCCACTCTGAGCATCACATGCTTAATTATTTTCCAGTTGAAACAATTCAGCATTGTTTGCATCCCAACTATTCTGAAATAAAGCATCTTAAAGTATGTGAGACTGTTATAGTTACTTCCAATCTTTATTGCACAGTATAAATGCTTTATTGAGAGCTGCTATAATATGAAATGACTGTTATACAAAATTTCAAAATCAGTCTGGCTGTTTGTAATCGGACAACATCTCACTGTCCTGTGTAAGCTCTCCTTTTGGAATATCGTCTGACATATAGTAATGTATTGTCTATTTAATGACAGTTGATGCTCTTATTTGACTTGGCACATATTTCCTAGCAATCTGTACTATGCACTGTAATTATGATGCTTTGCTCTTACTGTGTGTACCATTGAATGTGTTTTCACCATCACGCTCAGCAAATTAATAAGTGTTGCATTTTTTCCGTTGTTTTTCATCTTTGACTAGCTGAAAAGTTCAAGGTATCATACATTTTCTGAAACAACAATCCTTCCACTTATGAATGAAATACTTTCATTTACACAGCTCAAAGTATGAATAAGCTTACTGTCTCCTTCCACTCATTGTTCTTTGCTAAACATGGAAATTCTTTTCATAATGCTGAAGTTAAACTATTATCTTGAATCTTTTGTAAACTGCGCAAGCACTTGATGGTATAAGAAACAAAACAAAGTGCTGAATGCTCTGTTTATCCTGTAATGAAAAGGAGCTCAATGTCTTATCACAATGTGAATGTAAATGAGAGACAGAGCTGAAATGAGAGTTGTTAAATGTAATCAATACTGAACTGCCATGGTACTTTACTTTTCCTTTGATTTGTGAGCAAAAGATAATTGCTCAATCAGTTCCATCATGCTGATTTAGACTGTTTTTATCATTTGATATTATAGTACAGTAATCCTTTCTTGCTCTATACTTGAAAACCAGATATGCCGGGCTCAACCCTTGTGGGAGCCCGTTTTACTCCACATATCTGATAAAATGAACTCGAATATGATAAACCTGTTCCTGCACATTGAAACAAACATGTCAGCAAAATATAAGAAGCTGAAAGCTTCCATTGAATTATGTCTTTCCGCTTGATCTTTTTCAATTATCTGATGAATGCTTGGTTTAATGCAAATTACATTTCTGTCTGTAGCATAGACGTAAGGCAGAAAGTAATTCACCATTGCTTAGAGTATAACTCTAATACCATTTTCTTAACGATTTTGCGGGTACACGGAGCGACGAAGCGGGGCTGCAACTGCTTGGAGGCACGACGGCTAGAGCACCAACGAAGTGATTCATCATTACAGGAAATGATGAATTGCTTCTCTTTTTTACGTTTATGCTATTTTCAGCAGTGTAGTCTGTCTATTTAGATTTAGTATTCATCTCTTGATTGACAGAAACAAACTCAGTTACTCTCGCGGCTTGTGCGAGATTCAGCATTTCACAAAATGAATAAAAATATTTCTATAATAGCTGAACTTCATTCAGCTCTACCTATTGAGCGTAGAGTGAAAAATAGGTAACAGGTACATTAAATGAATCAAAGATTCACTCACTCCCAAAAATAGTAAAGGCAATAAATGCCCACAATTAGTCTTCTAGAAGATCCTCGTCCAGTAGTGCATTCTCGTTCTCCTTCTCTCTGGCTGCGAACTCAACGAATCTGCCAAGTACAGCCTCAACCTCCTGAACTGAAATAGGTGGAACACAATCTAGCTGAAACTCTAATACTGTGACTGAATGTTCATGCCTTGCACAAGATTTTCTCCAAGCAATCAAGGAGTCCTGCATGTTCTGGATCAAGGTGGAGAAAGTAGAAGTATTCTCAAAATCATCTTGTACAAAGGTCTTAACATACGAAAAGAAAGGCACCAGCCTACCCCTCAAATTATCAACATTCACCTCCTCTGGATTCAACCGGCTAGCAAATATGGCCTCAAAGGTATTCTGAACTCCATCTATGATATTGGCCATAGCCTTATGTATCCTGGCTGAATCCGCCTGTGCAGTGTTGAAGAAACCACGTCCCGTGATCGCCGAAGAATACCATCTAGAGAAGTCATACCTGTCATTCTCCTGAATGACACCTCCATCAATCAGCGATCGCAACGGAACATGCCTCAATACCTCAAGACGCTGAATTACTTTACTCTGGTAGATAGAAGCATCGCCCCAAGCATGATCCACTGCATCCATCCGTGTCAAAATACTGGAGGCCTGCTGAAAAGCAAAAGCAAGGTCCTCCATAAACTTCTCTGTCTCGGTACGGACTCCTGTGACCCACTTATCTGCCTCCTGTGCCATCTTTCCCAACTCTACCAAGCCACTGATTGACTCTCTAGGTACCTCTGCTGGAGGCTCTATCACTGGAATATCTTGCCCTCGAGAACGAGACAACTGCTGAACATATCCGATTAAAGCCTTGTGCTCTCTTTTCAGCCTTTTATATTTTCCTTCCTTCTTGAATAATCTGTCTTTGAGGGCAAGATAGGAGTTATCACACTCCTCTACAATCTGCGCACCAGTGGGGCGTCCTAAATCCAAAGTTGTGACCACATAATTCTCAGGCACTGCTTCATTTCGGTCACAATCAACTTGAGGCACGGCAACGTGAAGAGTACGGGAACCATCCTCTTCAGTGGATATCTTCGAAAATTTTCTTGCTTTCTTCTTCTGTGGAGGTGCACTGATCCTATTCAAGAACTCTTCCATCTCAACTGCTGGATCAATTTCCTCGCTGGGGCTTCTTCTCATTCTATCCTTAAGCCACTCAGGCACATCATACTGTATATCGAAAGGCTGCTGTTCTTGTGCCTCTACCTCTCTAACCTGCTCAACTTCTATATCATTCTGGCGAGGCTCATCGTCCTCAAGTGGCTGAGTGTCTCCTGAAACTATATCATCATCTTCATTCATAGCTGCCTCTAACTCCTGTTGAAACTGAGGGTCAGTAATAGTCCCCTCATCATCCTGCTAATCAACCCTAACAAGTGCGTTGACGCTCTGGCCAATCGACTCTCTCCGTGGAGGCTGAATATTATCTGTACTACTTGCACCTGATTCAGTGCATTCCTCTGATTAGCAAATAAAGAGACCTCCTGTATACTTGGAGAACGCGTCTCCAATGGTGATGCAACTGTAACTCGTGGAGGCTCTGGCTGAGTAGGCTCCTGTCGAACTAGCTCTTTCTTTCTGGGCTCTGGACCTCGTGTAATCTGTTTCTTTCTGCCTGTGGTGGGCGTCCTATGATCTCCCATCATATTGTAAGTCAAAACAATTGACCTACTCTTCAATCTGTTCACACGTCTATCAACCCATGCCTTAGTGAATGTCAGGACAAGAATAGAAAGGGTGTCCAAATCAAGCAATCTCAGGTTCCGACCAATCCGGAGGTGGAAGTAGAGTATCTCTAACAGCTGCATAATCAAGATGGACAACGTCCATATCCTCGTTCACCTGGTCTGGAACCGGCACAACTTCACACTCCCTGATCAGAGTAATAGGCAACTGAGAGAACATTCTCTTCCTAACTTCAATCTCATCCGCCGCATCAGCCCAATAATCCTCAATGGTGGCCTTATGTTTAAACTCCTTTGACAGTACCCATTTGATGTTATGATGTGGGTCGTAGTGCTGTCGGCTGGTATGATATGAGAAATGATAAAATTGAAGTTCATTTTCAGCCTCTCTAGCTGCTTGTATTGAAGGACACACTTCATCCGAGTTGCCCATGACAATTGGAAATTCTATTCCTCCCTTCTTCTTTTTCTTTTGAATTTTATCAAAGGCAAGCAATTGCCTAGGTATCTCTAGCATTAAAATTCTATCTGTTGGGTACTTAGGTAGCCTATATGGGTATGATGAAAAACCTTGCAGCCTAATGTAAGAAAATCTCAGAAACTGTATGAACCAACACCCATACCTTTCAATCAGCTCCTGGGCATCCCTCGAGATTCTGTGATGTAACCGCTCCTGAAGCAATCTCATGATGTACATGGTAAAGGAATCGTTGACACGCTTGTAGTGAGTTGTGCTCGCCAAATGTAACTGCGGACAAGCATCATATATTTTAAGCTGATGGGAGCCACAACCGACAGGTTCCTTGTAAGAGATCCCCCTGTACTTAGTCATACGTGCCAACATATAAATGATGTAGGAGCTCATATAAAACGTCTTCGTTCTTCGGAGGCCCAGGAGCTGTTCGTGCAAATTATCACTTATCATCTCAGCCCAATTGACATAATCCTTTCCTTCTAGCACGAGATTGATGTAATAAAACATCCAAGACTCAAAAATGAATGATTGTGCACAACCTCCAACACTGCTCAACATCATGATGAGATCACAATATTCTTGTTTCAAATTTTCTGCTATGATCTGCTTCGGCAACTTTGTACGAGAAGGCTTGGGAGTGCTCATCCAGTGAGTATTGATTGTATCCATGCATCTCTCGAATGCAGAAGCGTACATCCGCTCAGCCCGTTCTCTGGACTTGTAAATCATGTTCCTGTGCACCGAGATTCCGAAAGCTTCACCGATGGCTGCTGGAGTAAGATTGGCTAGCACTTGGCCATCTGGTGACATAATTGACCGGTGCTCTTTCTCATAGTAATTGGCGCACTCCATCATCAACTCCGAGCATTGAATGGCTAGTGGGAAACCAACAGCTGCATATAACCCACTTCAAACAATATTGTGTGAAGTAGTCGAAGGCCGATGACTTCCAATTCCCAACATCCTGTTCTTGAAGGTATCCAGGTTGACAGAGCCCAAATTGGTGTTTGTCAGCTTTCCCAACTTTGAAATAAATTTTGATTCCGGCATGAATGTCTTGCTCAACTTTTTGATCACAGCTTGTCTGGAGGCACCATTGTCTTTGCCAGTCGCCCTTGCCTCAACCATCTGCAAATAGTAAACATTCATCAACAATTTAGTTTACAAAATAAAATAAGACATTGTATGGGGCTACAGTCGACTTCAAGAAGCTGCAATAACTTTTCTTATTTGCAAACCTCAGCTTCTTCTCTTGAACTTCAACACTTAGAAAAAGTTTCTAAGTAAATTTCAGTGACTTCACTACTCTTCAACAACTCCAATCTGCAACTTGAACTTCTGCAAATTCGTACTTCACATTAGTAATCAGCAAATTCACACTTTGAAAACTCTTAGCAACTTCACTTCTTCAAGGCGTCCCTCTTATCACTGGCAACTTCAACTCTTAACAAGTCAAGCTCCGGTACCCAGCAATACAAGCAAATTCGCACCTCTTGACTTCAACAATGGCACTCCTCTAGCAACTTAAGGCGTCCCTCTTCAGCAGCCTTAGCAACTTCAGCAAACTCAAGGCTCTGAATACAAGTAGTCTGATGTGCTCTGAATGCAGTGTGACTGTTAGAATCTCAAAAATGCTGACAAATTGCCTTGAATTTCACACTTACTAAAAATAGTAAGTACCTCAGATCTTGATGAAATTTTGCTGAGAGCCTACCAGAAACATGCTGACAATAGTGTTAAGCTCAATTCTCAATTTATTGACTTTGTTCGACCTTGGACTGACCGGAAAGATGAAACCCTAATTTTTAGACTTGGTCAATTTCATGTTTAAACTCACTGACGGGCGCAATCCTCGAAAAGGCGGACATTAGAAAAGAGACAGAGCGAGAGAGAGAGAAAAACCCAAGCCAAAAGATCAGAATGGAGCAAAAATTAGGGGGTCCCCATCTTGAATGGGGCGATGTGTGAAAAGGTCACAACATCTGGCGACTCCACGGGAAAGTGTTGAAAAACACTTTAAGAATTGAACTTCGATTAATCTTCCTCAAACCATCACACATAAAGGACACTTACTCAAAAGGGGAGAAGAATCCGATATTGGATCAGAAAACTTTCATCTAAGACCCTGTGAGTGTGTGCATTCATTCCATCTCTAAACCATTTCAACTTCCGGAATCACCCGTGGCAAGTTATATAAATATCTTAACTCCAAAAGCATCCTGAACATTGCCTCGCTGCCAGTCAGGCGTCCATAGCCCCGACGAGGTTATCGCTACAATTCTCATGAATATTGCTCCACTGCCAGCCGGGCGTCCATAGCCCCGGTGGAGTTACTCGTATGTTCCCAAAACCAATATTTCATAATATTTTCTTTCATTTCTCATTTTCTTTTCTTATTTTTCAAATACTTCTGTTGAGCACATTTTCCTTTCTTCGTTTGATTTCTCCATCAATTCCTTGATTGGCTGGCAGGCAATGAAGCCTCCAATGGGTTTGAGAATTGTAGTGGCGCTGAAGCAAGATGTAAAATTTTCACTTGCCAAGACCTTTCCCAAGAAACCAAAATGACTCAGAGTGGAGATAAGTAAGATTTTAGGATCTTTAGACTCGTGTGTTAAGACACAATAACGGGTTAACCTCCCAAGATGAGTTTAATCTTTAACTGGATGATGACAAGAGGTAAACCACCTTAGTCCTTTTCAAAAATTTATGCAAATTCCAGTAGGAAGAAACCATATTGTGAAGATTAAAACCATCATCACCCCTTTCGCAATGGGGAAACCCTAAAATTCTTGCCCATTCCAAACCAAAACCACTTGAGCGGACAACTCAAGGGACAGAAACGCCAAACCAAAAACCCAGAGGGCAACAAACCAAAACCAAAACGAAACAGGAAAGCAAACGGAAAAACAAACAAACGAGAAAGCAAACCTAATCTACTATGTTACAAAGTAGGCTCTCGGAGAGAACCTAAGACTGGAAATAATGCTTAAGGAACTGTCCGTTGACGGGCAACGAGACATCCTCCCTTGTCAGAGTGCGCAATCTAAATGCATTATCCCCAAGGATTTCAGAAATCTGATATGGGCCCAACCACAATTTGTCAAACTTGTCGTGATCACCTTTCTTCTCGTGGGCCTTGTCCCAATATAGAACCAAGTCAGAAATCCTTAACGACTTGATCCTAGCTTGTTTATCGAACCATCTCTTCACCACTGCTTGGTGCTTTGCCAAATTTTCAAGAGCTTCATCTCTTTTCTCTTCTAAATGCATCAGCTGGGACAATCTTGTTTGAACTTGATCCTCTCCTTCGAGGTATTCTTGGATGAACTGGAGAGTCGGTATCCTCAGCTGTACTGGAAAAACTGGATCTTATCCGTAGACCAAGTGATATGGTGATGTTCCCAAGGAACTCTTTGTTCTTATTCTGTCTGCCCATAGAGAAAACCTCAACTGCGTATGCCAATCTTTCGGATTCTTGTCCAACAACTTCTTAATGGCATTCAATAAATTCTTGTTTGTGGACTCTGCTAGTCCATTCCCTTGCGGATAATAGTTGGAGAAAAACTTCAGTGTAATTCCATACTCAAAGGCCTAGTTGGAAAACTTCAGCGATGAGAAAGCTGAATCGTTGTCGCTGACTAGGACATGGGGGCATCCAAATCTTGTCACAATGTTTTCTTCAAGGAACCTGATAACCACATTTGACGTGCACTGCTTCAAGGCCTGAGCCTCTGTCCACTTGGTGCAGTAGTCTGTTGCTGTCAAAATATATCTGTGTTGTCCTGATGACGGTGGATTGATCATACCAATAAAATCTAGTCCCCACTTGGCAAAAGGTCTCACTTCAATCACTGGTTGCAAGGGCATAGCAGGATGCCTTCCTCTATTTGCTGCTGTCTGATAGACGTGACAAGCCTTCACATGTTCATATGTGTCTTTGAAAAGCGTGGGCCAATAATATCCAGCTCTCAGGATCTGATGGGCTGTGGCTAGACTTCCTCCGTGTCCAGTTCCAAATTTCTCATGGAAGTGTTCCATCAACTGTTTTGCTTCTTGTTTTCCTACACATCTCAAATAAATTCCTTCATAATTCCTCCTGTAGAGAACTGATCCCTGAAGCATAAATCTCTGACTTCTCATTCTCAATGCTCTTCGCTGCACTGGATTCAAATGGCGAGGGCATCTGTGATTCAACAGGTAATAGATGGTGTCGTCATACCATTCTCCAAGAGACACTTCCTCCAATACATATGTTTGCTGAACTAGTTCTGGACCAACCATTGCAATCGTCTGTGCTAAAGCTTGTCCTCGGACCAACTTCATCGGTTGTATTTCTATATCATATTCTTGCAAAGTGGCGACCCACTTACCTCTTCTTTCTCCTAACTCATTCTGCATCAGCAGAGTCTTCACTGTGGCGTCTGGAACAATTGCATGAACCTTGCTTCTCAAGATGTAATGTCTGAATTTCTTGACAGCCTTCACTAAAGCATACACTTGTTTTTCAATGCTTGGATACCTTAACTCTGCTTCTTTCAAGGGTGAGCTCATAAACGCAATTGGATGCTCATCCTTTTCTTCGGTTCTTTGAGTCAATACTGCAGCGTAGGTGTGCTCTGAGGCAAACGAATACAGATAGAAAGGCTTTGTGTAGTCTGGACTAACCAGCACTGGAGCATCCACTATAGCTTGCTTGATTTCATCAAAAGCTTTTCTAGTCTGTGGGGTCCACTTAACTTTTGCATCCTTCTTCAGCATCTCATTTAGTGGCCTCACTATCTCGGAAAATCCAGTTATAAACTTTCTAACGAAATTGATCTTGCCAAAGAATGATCTCAATTCTTTCTGACTACCCGGCAAACCAATCCTTGAGATGGCTTCAATATGCTCAGGGTCAATTGATATACCCTTCTCTGAAATGACGTGACCTAACAGTTTGCCTTCTGTGACACCAAATATGCATTTCTTAGCATTCAGAGAGATACCAAATCTTCTACATCTCTGAAAAATCTTCCTTAAATCTTCAACATGATCCCCTCTTTTCTTTGAGAACACGGTCAAGTCATCCATGTAGATAATTATGCACTTTCCGACAAGGTCTCGAAAGGCGATATCCATTGCTCGCTGGAAAGTGGCTCTTGCATTGATTAGGCCGAAAGGCATTCTTCTGTATGCAAAGGTTCCCCATTTCGTGGTGAACGCTGTCTTCAATCTATCTTCTTGTTCAACCATCACTTGGTTATACCCTGAATATCCGTCCAAGAAGGACATCATTTGTGAACCATTCACTATTTGCAGCACTTCATCTAATGAGGGCAAAGGATAATTATCTTTTTCGGAGGCCCTATTAAAATTGCGGAAGTCTACACACAACCTTATTTCTCCATTCTTCTTTCTGACTGGGACAAGATTGGCGACCCACGTGGAGTGCCTCACTGGAAAAATAATCCTGGCCGAAAGTAGCTTCTTGACTTCCTAATAGATTAAAGACTCTAACAAGGGATTCACGGGCCTCTGCCTCTGTCTGAATGGCTTACTGCCTGGCTTCAGTGGTATTGTATGTGTAATCAATGAGGTATCATATGTCTTGAGATCTTCGTATCCCCAGGCTATCACTTCTGGAAATTCTTTCATTACCTTTAAAATGCCTTCTTTCTCTTTTGGTGTACAAACCTTTCCAATAAAAACCTTCTTCACTTGTTCATCTGTTCCTAGATTGACAGCTTCACAGTCGTTGCCTTGAGTGCTTTGATTTCTGCTCAACTTATCAGTATCAAATAGTCTCTCTAATTCAACCATTCCTCTTGGAATTACATTGGTCTTTAAATTCAGAATCCCTTCAGTAACAAACTCGGCCTCTTCGGTCTCTTCCTCATCGATGATTTGTGCTTCAAACACACCCAAGCATGTGAGAAAATCCAGAATCTGTTTATCATCATCAAACACTTGGAAATTCTTTATGTTATCAGGGATTGCCGGTGTTGAAACCAACTCTACTGTAAATTTCTTTAACCCTTCCATTGCTAATGGTTCCAACGAACTGGCAGCTTGTGCAAGAGAATTTGCAACAATATTCTTGGATCTGTAAACTTGCTTTATATTGAACACATCAAAGCTTTCTATGAGGTCGCATACTCTATTGCGATAGCGGCCTAACCTCTTGTCATGGTAGGCGAATTGCTTCCTTACTTGGCGGACCACAATATCATAATCCCCAATGGCGTGTACAATCTTGGCTCCCTTCTGAATGGCAAGGATCAACCCATGAATCAAGGATTCATACTCAGTAACATTATTGGTGCATGAAAACTAGAGTCTATAAGCACCTAAATAAGCCTCTCCTGTCGGGCTAACTAATTCAAATCCCGCTCCATTTCCTTTCTTTGATTTTGATCCATCGAACCTCAAAGTCCACACTTGGTCTTTGGTAGGAGTGCTGAGAGACTAAACGTGTGTATCCTCCTGATTGTATACCTCTGGAACCTTTTCTTCAATCTTAGACTGAGTTGTATTGTCTTTTATAATTTCCTCTATCAAAACACTATTTTCTTCATTCATCTTCTGATGTTCTTCTTGCAATGAAGTCTTTGGGACGAGCCTTGCAACTTGCTCTAGTGCCACTTTGCACATAGCGCACGTGATCTCGGAATGAAATGCTTCATGTATTCTGCACCAGTTGGGAAGCAGCAAATCCTTGATGGAAGCATCTTTACCTAACTCTGTTTCCTGTTTCACACTGTTAAGTACAAAATCCTTGAAGTTCTCAAAAGTTCCTCCACCTTCACTATCACTTGAGTCACTTTCAATCAAAACCTCGGTGGAGGCAGTGGTGTCTTCTAAACATTTCCCTTCACTTGGAGCTTGCAGCATCAATACTTCTTGCTTGATAGGCTTATATGAGCCTAAGTCAGTCTCTACGAACATTATCTCATTATCGTCACCATA
Organism: Sequoia sempervirens; assembly: GCA_007258455.2. Lineage (NCBI taxonomy): Eukaryota > Viridiplantae > Streptophyta > Pinopsida > Cupressales > Cupressaceae > Sequoia > Sequoia sempervirens. The sequence continues at coordinate 134,321 of VDFB02264787.1, read as the reverse complement.
CTCAGTGATCATCAATTTAAGCCTCGGTGTGCTTTCGATCTTGATTTGATTTGGGACTCCCTTCCATGGAAGCCACATGTGGGAAAAGTCAGTTGCAATGTATCCATTTAACTTTCTAGCCCAGTCTCTGCTCAGTAGCATGCCATACCCATCTGGTATATCGACTACTGATATATCAATACAACTCTGAATTCGGGGATCAGCTGACAACTGCATATGGATGTTATTTAGCTCTCCAACAACTGGAACCTCAGTCTTGTCAAGCTAAGTCACCTTCTTAGTGGTTTGCAACGGTACTATACCCAATCTTTGACACACCCTCAACGGCATGACGTTACTCGAAGCACCAGAATCAATCAAACAATTGTGCAACAACTTTCCAAATATTCTAACTGACACCAAGAATGGGGCTGGTTCATCTCTCCCCTGATAAAATACCACTGGTTTCTTGTTTTCATTTGCTGGAGCACTCTTCTTTTCATCTCTTTTATCCCATGGGACTTGATTGCTCTGGGCAACCTTCTGTGTTTGCTCTTGCTTTTGCTCTGTAGGAAATTTGAACCTAACTCTTCTTTTATCTTCAGTTTTCAACTTTTCAGGCTCACTTGAACATCCTTGCACCATCCCCACAAAACCTTGAGACTGTTGCGGGGTCTCCCAAGCGTTGAACGGCGCGTGAGGCACCTCTTCTACCATGTTTGCGCTCTGCACGGGACGGGATTGGGTGTTGACTGGAGGACTCCTAGATGAACTAGGTGCTTCTTGAGACATACTCTTTACAACCGATGTTTCATATAGGCTTCCCAAAATTGTGTCTCTAACTTCTGAGATCTTCATTAACTCATATAATGGAAGACTAACCTTTATCTTCTTAACCTCATCTAGCACATAAGAAATTAATCTTTTCATATCATCTCTTGGGAGATTGTCCTTTTGAGGACGCTGCATCACGTGAATAGGCTGTTGGACGGTCTGCTGACCATTTCTGTTCTGCATCACATTTTGTTGCCTATATTCTGGAGAATCCCTTGGTAAATTTGGATTATTGCTTGCGTTTGGGTTCGGTGGAGTCGCAAAATTATTCAGAGGAATTGAGGACGTCAAAGGCTCTTTTTGATGATAAGTCCTTTGGTATACTTTGGGTGCTGTTCCTCCGGAAGTCTGAAATGCTTGCACCTCTCTTCTCCCTTCTACCAAAACACTGTTGTTGAGAGGTGGAAAAATGTAGTTACCTTGCTCAAGTGGCTCCTCTGAATAACTGTCTTGAACCTCTGAATACATTTGAGCTTCTGAATAAACTTGAGCCTCCTTGTAGACTTGAGTATCTGGCGCCTCCACGGGACCATTTGCCGAAGCTGGCGGAAATCTGTGATTGACTTCTGGTGGCGCGTAGCTTTGATATTCAGACACAACATTGACATTTTCCAGAATCAGTGCTTGGTCATATCTTTGAACTGGGACAATCTCATATCCAGTAGTCAGAGGATTCTCAGTACCCTCCATGCTTTTTACTTCTTTAAAAATATCAGCCGCTACTTGAAATTCATGGCACTGCAACTCTGAGTGCTGACTTGTATTATGAAGTCTACACCATCTGGACATAGCAGCTTCTACCAAAAATACTCTGTCTGTGGGACGATTCTCTGGAGGTGGCGGGTTATCTAGCGGTGATGGAACTCCTTCGTTGTTAGGTCCAGTATTCTAGGACCTCTTTTGATATCCTTGGTTGTTATTTCGATACCCATGGCTATTGTCGTGTCCATGTCCGTGATGGGCATCTTGATGGTGCTGAGGATTATTCTGATATCCTCGACTGGCACCTGGATGTGCCTGATAATTCTTCAACATAGATTGCATTTGATTATTTTGATTTCTGAGGTGAGTCACCTCAGATGATAGCCTTTTCATTTGTTCTACTAATTCTTTCATTTCATCTTTCTCCTCTTGTGTCCTTGCTGGTGGCACTGTATTCTGGAGATAGACAGGCTGTGCTGCTGGAGTCTGGGATAAAGGTGCCCCAGGATGGAGAACCAATTGATCCGATGGTGGTGTAACATGATAAGCCAGTTGCGGAACTGGATTCAATGCTGGAATTTGCTGATTCCATGCCAGAGTAAGTGTCTGCATATGATTATTCGTGGTGACCAAGCCAGTGTACAAAGAAGGCCCAATTATGTTTTGGCCCATATTCTGACTTACTTCAACAGCCTTCGCATATGCTTGGTTCATATCTGCTGGAATGTGTTGTGACCTTTTCACACATCACCCCATCTAAAATGGGGACCCATAAATTTTTGCTCCGTTCTGGTCTTTTGGCTTTGCTTTTTGTCTTTCTCTCTCGTTCTGCTTCTGTTCCGCTTTCTGCTTTTCGGGGGGCGCTCCCGTCAGCAAGCTTGAACGTAGGATTCGACCAAGTCTGGAATTAGGGTTTCACGTTTTTAGGTCATATTGAGATCAAATTGAGTTGGTTTGTCAGCTTTTGAGCCTAGCAGAGTTATTACCATGTTTTCAGCAAGCATCCCCTAAATTTTCACTGAATTCTGCCATCTTTCTATTTTTAGTAAGTGTCAGTTTAGGGTTGATTTTCGTAAGATTTTCACATTTTGGCAACTTCATTGCACTCCGAGCACTCCAAGTTCACTTTTGGCAAATTTTGAGTAGAAACGGACAACTTGCTATTTTTTAGCAGTTCTGCCTTCGGAGGCAATTTTCAGGGCTTAAACACAGAGTTTTTCAACGCATGTCCGGAGATTCCTTGTGGGTTTTTCGGGACCTTCGCGGTGATGTGACATGCAAAGCAGGATGATGACTTTCAGCACTCAGCCTTCAGAGGCTGATATTAGGGTTTGCATGCAGACATTTTCAGTGCATGTCAGCATTTTCTTTCTGGGTTTTCCAAGAGCTTCGCGACAGTGTAACATGCAAATGGAACTGACCACTTTTCGGAAACTTACTATTTTTAGCCAGTGCGTGCATGTTGAAGATTTTTCTGGGTTTTTCTGGGTTTTTCAAGATTTTTCGGGCAGCATGACATGCAAGATCATCCGACAGCCGGTTGATCACTTTTCAGGCCGCTTTCTATTTTTAGCAGGTATTACTTGGGCAGCAGCTCGACGCTTCAGAACTGCAAGCTGATCATCATGCAACTGAAACGACGTCAAACGGAGCTCATCTGAGCGACATGCACAAAATTAGGGTTTCGAGCTTCGGAGCTAAAAATGAGGAGTCAGAGGTCAAAATGTTCAAAACTGAAGTACCCATCACGATCAGCATCCTTTCGAAAAGCTGCTGGCAAAATTTGAAGGCAATCGGAGAACCTGCTATTTTTAGTAAGGCATTTTGGACAGAGGCTATAAATAGAAAGTTGATCTCGACGTCAGCACAAATGGGCAAGTTCACCAACGACGGGCATAATGTCCAAATTTCAAAGCGAACGGAGCAAGGAAGGCCTCAGAAACCAACACTTACTATAAATAGTAAGTCACTTCGGCAGCAGCTATAATTGGCGAGTTGGCACCATATCTCAGCGAGCACAAGTCAAGCACGTGATGAAAAGTCCGTGGCGCGAATTTCAAAGCAAACAAAGTTACAGAGAATCAAGAATCTGATAAGTGCTATTTTTAGCAGGTTAATTAGGGTTTCCTAAAATCAAGGGCGGAACCTGACAGTCACGCAGGAGCAGCATCCAATGGCAATCACCATGTTTCGGGCATTCAACACGCAAAGCTTGAAGACTTTCTGAACAGTTTCTATTTTTAGCAGGTTGCTAAAAATAGCAGGTACAAACAGACATCAGGCGCTGACAGAACAAGCTAGTCAAAATTCAGAGCAAAGTGAAAATCGGGCTTTCAGGAGTCAGGATCCAGTCAATGGCGCGAAATTAAAAGAACTTTCTAAAAATAGAAAGTCAGGGTGAGTTAGGGTTGACCACGGAAAATCAACTCAAATCTAGCAGAGGGCGAAAAATTTGCTAAAATGGATAAAATTTCAAGTCCGGCATTAAAGCTCACTTTGAAGGCTGAACAGGGGCAGAAATTTTCTAAGTGTCGGAAACTTGACGGAGACCCTGCCAAATGCACCCAAGGTCATGGAGGGAGAAAAATGATGAAAATTTTCTAAGTGTCGGAAACTTGACGGAGACCCTGCTATATGCGCCCATGACACAAAATGGAAGTAAGACCCATGAAATGCGCCCCTGAGTGAAAATTTAAGGATTTTGCCTAAGTGGCATAAATTGGAAGTAAGACCCATGAAATGCGCCCCTGATTGAAAATTTAAGGATTTTGCCTAAGTGGCATAAATTGGAAGTTGCATATGTCAAATGCGCCCCTCTTGACAAAACTAGAAGTTGCACCCACCATATGCGCCCCCTCTTGGAATTAAAAGTTGAATGTGCAAAATGCGCCCCTAGGTGTTAGAAAAAAAAACTAAGTGTTGGAAAGTGAATGTTTGACCCATCAAATGCGCCCCAACCAAATTGAAAGTTGATGTGGTCAAATGCGCCTTGGAGGATAAAGTGAGCAAAGGCGTGGCTAAAAATTTCTAAGTGCTTAAAATTAAAACCTCCATGATCAATATGCGCCCTAAGTCAAAAAATTGAAACCTTGGAGGGTGATTTGCGCCAAAGTTGTTAAAAATGAGAGTTAAAAACGGCTAAGGCTAAACTGAAAGTAGAAGGTGTTAAATGCGCCTGGAGATGGCTTAAAATTGGCTAAGTGTTTAAAATTGAAACCTCTAGGTCCCAAATGCGCCTAAGTTGAAATTGGAAGCCTAACCCCTCAAATGCGCCTGGGACATGAATTAAAAGTTTGATAGGCAATATGCGCTTGGGGTGTTAAAATGAAAGTTAGACACATGATATGCGCCTATGACAAAAATGAAAGTGCCAAGTGCAATATGCGCCCAGAGCAAAAACATGAAATTGTCTAAGGCAAGAAATTCAAAGATCAAAGGGAAAAATGCGCCTTAAAAGCTTGAAGGTGACTCAAAGCGTTGAAAATGGATGCTTGCCCCCTTAAGTGCGCCCATGGAAAAAAGCTGGATGTTGACCCTTCAGAATGTGCCCATCTTAAGGAGTTGAATTGAGAAAGATTCTAAGAGTCGAAAATGCAAGCTCTGGGGTCAATTTGCGCCCCTCATTAAAGGTGTTGACAATCTACATAAGGCGTTAAGAATTAAAGCCTCACACCCTCATTTGCGCCTCAAAGCACAAGAGGTGATTTGCGCCCAAAAGCTAAAGAGAGTTTGAGTGTTCGAAACTTATGGCTCAATCTGGAATTTGCCCCTCTTTGAAGACCAGAATAATTCAAAATTTCTAAGGCACGAAGACTAAAAGAAGGTTATTCCAAATGCGCATGGAGATTGAGCTAAAGGCTTAGTTTGTTGAGCGCCTAGATTGAAACTAGGAGGAGGGTATATGATTTGCGCCTGGGGGTGTTGAAATTGAAACTTAGGCATGCCATTTGCGCCCCTCTAAAATCAAAAATACCACGATCAATATGCGCCTGGCATTAAAAATGGAAAGAGGACATACAAAATGCGCCCCAAAGCATAAACTAAAAGCTCATCATCCAATATGCGCCTAGAGAGGAGGGGACATAACAAAAAACGCCTAAGTCATAAAAGTTGAAAGTGCCACCTATGATTTGCGCCCAATGTTGAAAAGCTAAGTGTTGACCCTCTGGAATACGCCTATAACAAAGTTGAAGGTTAGAAAGACCAAGTGCGCCATTGGTATTAAACAAAATTTGCCTGAGTATGAAGACATCGAAATTTTTGAAATTCAAAATGTGCGCCTGGGATTGTGAAGGAAATGAAAAATCCCTTCAACCACGCCTAGACTGGGAGGAGTAAAATCAAAACGTGGGGATTTTAAATTAAAAAAAAAGGCAAGAATTAAATTAAAAGGCGTATAATAAAAGAAAATCAAGTGGAGATTAAAATTTTAAATTTTGACTTTGAAGGCACGTGAAATTTTCTCAGCACGATTAAATCGAAAGGCATTCGGAGGAAATTAAAATTTCTCTTAGCAAGACGGAGAAATTAATTTAATTAATTAATTTAATTATTTTCCTAAGTCTAATATTAAATTCCCCCTTCGATTTTGACCCATGCAATTTTAAAATTTCGGACGATTTAACAAGGGGAATTTGTTTCGGAAGTCGATTATGGACGGAAAATAAAATAATGCCTAGCCAGTTTCGACAATCGATATCGAATTTTTAAATGCGTTGAAAAAAGAAATAAATTAAACTGGCAATTAAATTAAAATTTTAATTAATTAAAAGTGCCATTTTAAAATGCAGTCGAGATAACTTCAAATCGATGTAAAAATGATTTTCTCGAAATCACTAGAGGTAACTGACAGTCGGGAGGGAATTTTAAATTTAAATCGAGGAAAGAATCTCCCCGAATAGCAAATTGTCATAATAACTGCCAGACGACCGGAATATTCCCTTTTAATTTTAGCAAACGCGTCAGTCATGATGAAGGGAATAAAAGGCATCTGCTAAAATTAGCGCCAGCCTTTTGCTATAAAACTTCGAAGATTTTCATTATCGTCTCACAAGATTCGAAGTTGAATTTATGCTGGCAAACTGGGTTGTGAGATTTAATTCGATAAGTTGCTGAAAGTTCGATTTTTTTTTGAAGTTTGAGATTGAAGTTGCTGAAAGTTCGATTGTTGGAGTTGCTGAGATTCGAGGTTGCAAGTTGCGAAGTGCTTCAAAGTAAAAGGGTTTAGCTTTTTAATTTCTTCACGTTGTTGAGGTATGTCTTCGAAGTTGCTGAAGCTTTTTATTTTGCTAAAAGTCGAAATGCTTTTGAGTTTAAAAGTTGAAATGCTGAAATCGTTTATGCTGAGAGTTAAAATGCTGAGATTGTTTGAATGCGAAGTTGCTTGAGCTTTGATTTTTCGAAGTCGTTTGAAATTGCTGAGTGTTAGAATCGAATTGGATTTAAATTGTAATTCCTTCGAAGTTGCTGTTTTATAATTTTCGAAGTGCTGGTTTTCGATTACTTTTCGAAGTTGCTGTTTTATAACTTTCGAAAAGCTGATTTTAATTTGTCGAAGCTTGCTGATTTTAACTTGTTCACTTAAAAGCTCTCGGATTTATTTTCTTCGAAGTTGCTGATGTATAACTGTCGAAGAGTTGATTTCTGACTTGGTGATTTATAATTTATAAGCTTGCTGATTTTAAATATTGCTGAGACTTAACACGCTTTTTCGAAGTTGAAATTGATAGAGTAAATTTCTTGTGAGGAGTTAAGTTATTTCTTTTGGCTGCGAGTTGCTGGAGGTTGAAGTTTTAATTCTTGAGAAGTCAAAGTTGACTGCTAACGCTACTAACTTGTATTTATTTTTGCAGCCAACTCCAACCGCCAGCCGCCTCACGTGGTTGTTGTTTTAAAAGTTGATGGAGTAATATTCGCTTTTGTTTTGCAGATGGCTGACGCTGCTGGAACTAGCAAGGCTGGAGCTAAGGCTGCAAACAATGAAGCTGTTAAAGAGAACGCCTCCAGGCAGGCGATTATCAAGGGCCTAAAGAAGTCCTTCATCCCAGAGTCAAAGATCATCTCGAAGTATGGCAATTTGACGGACACCAACCTCGGGTCCTTCAACCTCGAGACGTTCATACGCCGAATGTACGGGCAAGGTGGCAACCTTCCAACAGAGGCATCACAGAATATTGTGAAGAGTGGGTTGTACAATGCAGCAGGCTTCCAACCGGCAGTCCGTTGTCCTGAGTTGATTCTTGAGTGTGCCAACTTCTACAATTCTGAGGATCGGACTATCACCTCTCCTGATGGTTTGATCATGGCTAATCTCGCTCCAGATGCAATTGGCGAGGCATTTGGAATCCTCGCTACAGACAACATGTTGTATAAGTCCAAGGCCAAGGCAGATAAGATGTACGCCACAACCTTCGAGAAGTGCATGAAAAGAATAAACACCTCATGGATGCGCAAGCCAAAGCCACCGGCTGCTAGGCTACCGAAGCAAATAATATCAGAGGAGCTGAAGCAGGAATATTGCGACATCATTATGTTGCTCAGCAGGGTCAATGGTAGCCCGCAGTCTTTCATATTCGAGCCATGGATGTTCTTTTACATCAGTGTGGTGCTCGAAGGGGACGAGCAAGTGAACTGGGTGAAGATGATCAGTGATAACATCGATGAGCAGTTCCGGAGCCTCAGAAGAACAAAGACATTTTATATGAGCTCATACGTCATTTACATGTTAGCTCGAATGACCAAGTACAGGGGATTGGCATACTAGGAGCCAATTGGCTGCGGCTATAATCAATTCAAGATCCACCAGTCGTGCAGACAGTTGCATCTTACTCACACTGGTGACTTTCAAAGAGTGAATGATGCCGTCACCATGTACATCACGAGAACACTTCAGCAAAGGCTACAGCAGAGGATCTCCGAGGAGGCTCAGGCGTTGATCGAAGAATACGGGTGTTGGTTCATCCAGTTCCCAAAATTTACCTACTTGAGGCTGCCAGGGTACGATTCGTATGTGTACAAACTGCCGAGGTACCCCACTAACAGGATGATCCTACTTGAGTTGTCTAGGCAATTGGTGGCCTACGACAAGATTATAAGGCGAAAGAAGAAGGGAGGTCTTCATTTTCCCATTGTGTTGGGAAATTCACTCGAGGAATGCCCGACTTTGCAAGCAGCCAAGGAGGCTGAGAATGAGCTAAAGTTTTACAAGCTGACTCTTCATACGAGCCGCAGAATTTTGATCCCAAGGGGATGATTGGAACGGTACAAGGAGAAGAATTTAAGCACAAGGCTCACCTGGAGGACTTTTGGGCAAACGCTGCAGGCGAGGACGAGATCAGGAAGAGGACATTTTCAAGGCTGCCTCTAAAGCTAATCAGGGAGTGCGAGGTGATCAGGGTGCCGGATCAACTGGAGGAGGATACTAGAATCACCCATCCAGATTTTGAAGCAGTGAAAAACACACCTATACCACCTATAGATTGGGCTGAGCCGGAGATTGTGGATCTAGACACTCTATTTATCCCAGTCATGACATTTACGAGAGCTTGGGTGGACGAGTGTGTTAATAGATTGAGGAGGAGGTCAGTCGCTCTCACATATGACCTCATGGGTGATGGAAAGCCACCAGTGGTAGCGAAAAGGAAGAAGCAGCTCACACGAGGTCCGGAACCAAAAAGAAGGGAGCCCGTTCAGCCAGAGCCTCAGGGATCGGAAGACATGTCCTCAACTCAGTTGGTGTCTCATGCTTCCAGTGTACGTGAAGTGTCATTATTTGCTAGTCAGAGAGCTAAAAGGAATGAAGAGCTAGAGGATGGAGAAATTAACCAGCCGATGCCAAGGGAGGTGGACTCTCAAAGTGTGAATGATCCTGAAGCTGCCAGTAAGCGAGATGAAGGGGAAGACACGGATATGGATACCCACTTCGATTATTCCTCGGAGAGGAAGATGTTGGGACACATGAGGGAAGTGATCATGATGTTGAGATAATTGAGCCTCCGCCAAGCACTGCTCAGGAAGAAGTTCGGGAAGTGGAAGCCACTGAGGAGCAGCCTCTGATTGTTTATGATATTCAACGAAATTGGCTTTCACAGGCGATCCGAAGGGACCGAGACGATGACGCTGACCTCGCAATTGAAATGGAAGCGCTTTTAAATAGAACAAGCAAGTCGCCGAGGTGGAAGAGGGAAAGAAAATATACAAGGATAGAAACCAATGAAGCAGGTTCCCGTAGTCTTCATATCGCTGCCCCGAGAGAAGATCACGATTTGAGTGATGCAATGCCGGAGAAATACAGAATCACCACGGTTGAGTTGGGACGCCCTTCAGGAGCGCAGGTAGTGGAAGAAGCTGAAACTTCGTTTCAGGCATTAAAAGATAGGCTAGTAAAGAAAGAAGGAAAATACAAGAGGTTGAAGAAAGAGCACAGAGCGTTGGTTGAGTATATACAAAATCTCGCACATCCTGTTGCTCAAAGTAATCCAGTAGCAGAGCTTCCACCAGAGGTGCCACGTGAGCCGATCAGCGGCTTGGAGGAAATGAAGAGGGTAGTACGAGGAGATAAGTGGGTGAATGGTGTCCGTGTTGAGGCAGAAAAGTTCATGGCAGATCTCGTCTCAGCATTCCAAAATGCTTCCGGTATTCTTTCACGTTTAGATGATGTTGAGCAGGCTTGGGGAGATACCCACATCTTCCAGGACAATACTATCCCACGTCTTGCTGTCTTGATGCGTGTTCCCATGCAAACTCTGGTAAACGAAGGAGTAATTCAAGCTGGTGATAGGTATGACTTCCGTGGATGGCATTCAGAAGCGTTCACAGGAAAGAGTTTCTTTGACACTGCAGCGATGGAGTCTTCCAGGATCAGAAAGGCCATGAAGAATATTCGTGAGAGTATTCTCAACACTTTGGAGTCAGTATTCGCAAGAAGGCTCACTAATGAGGAGGTAGATGCAGAAGGACTAAGGGCAAGATTGCAGCCGTTCTTTTCTGAAATGAGGACATTTTCCCAGCTAGATTTTGAAAACATCTCCACGTTTTCAACAATCATTCAGAGCACGCAGGATTCCATCGAGACTTGGGGAAAATCTTGCGAGAAATATGAACAGATGGTGGCCATCTTGGAGTATCAGCTGAATCTCACTCCATCAATTTCAGAAGAAGAGGTCGACGCAGTGTTGGCGCGATTCATAGCGTACGCGGTCAGAGAAAAGAGCAAAGGAATCCGGGTCATGGACGAGAATCTTCTAGAAGGATATTGGGCATTAATTGCTCATACCAGTCAAAGGAGGAATCTGCTATTTTTAGGAGCATTTATGACGCCACTCCTCCACCTTCTGGCGATTTTTAGGGCAAACTCGTCTAGGGCTGAGGTGGCTCGATCTGAGCCCTCCGTTGTAATTTGATCTGGGCCGTCTATTCAAACAGGCCAGCTATATAAGGGGGAGTCCCCCTCATTTGTACTCTAGTAGTCATAGAATCAGAGAATAGAGAGCTATTGTTGAAGCAGAATAGAGAGTAGAAGCTTTTAAGTTAGAGTAGTTTTTCATTTGCATTGTTGAAGAAGAAGGGGAATTCTCCCTTAGAGAATTTTGTAAGAGATTGTCACAAAAGACTATTCTTAATAAAGCTTTTCATTGATGGTGAATTTCAACTTTGTTTCGAATAGTTCGTGAGGTTTCTTATTCCTTTGACTTCAATTAGGAACTTAATTTCATGCTTGTAGTTAGACATGGATGTTTATGCTTGATATAAGTGAATTTCTTTTATCCATACCACTAACGTTCTTGCTGATAGTAAGCACGTCCTGTGTGGTCAACTGGACTTTTTATTCTTAACTTCGATCAAGGTTCATAGGTAGTTATGCATCGTTGTGATGGTAGTTGCTCCATTGAATCCTGATTTGAACATCATTTTCATCCTTTGAAGATTGCACTTACCTTGTTGACGCTGTTCAACAGGAGGCTAAACAATGTTTGTCGAAATTCATTTAGGTTGAGTGTAATATCCATTTGCATTTAGATTAGAAGTTAGATTTTAGAAATCTCTGCAACCATTCAATTCTGCATAATCTTGGTTAGTTTTAGGAAACTTGCACGCTAAAGCCTAATCATTCGCAAAAAAAATCCCCTTCAAAAGCACATATTGGTTGTTACTACACGCATTTTGAACAACTACGTAAGTCCCCTCGTGAGTACACAGCATATACACATCAACCAAACTGAGCCTATTCGCATTTAAAGAACCTTGGAGTTGAAGGCGTGATCTCACTCGCAATCTTAGCATGCCGAATACTTTGTTCAAGAGAGAATAGGGTATCCATTTGGAAACTTTGTTCTACCTGGTTGGTGAGGTCACAAAAATCACATCAACAGAATGGGATGAGCTTGTCTCACGAACATTGCGGTCAATGGGTCCAGGGCTGCATAATAGTTTTCCCTTGCATCGGGAACAATGTATGGAGTACGTAGCCTCGTGAGGGCTTTCTGGAATCTGTTATTGAAGGCGTGGATAGGCTCTTTGTCTTGTTTTCTCACTTCCGTGAATTGGTGGAAGAGCTCTATTGGGGTAATTGGAATACCAAACTTTCCAATGAAAGCCTCTTTCATCTGCTCCCATGTTCTTATGGACCCAACTGGCAAATGTATGAACCAAAAGTGTGCTTCCTCTCCCAAAGAATACGGGAACAGTCTGCAAGCTACATTGGCGTATGCAATTTGTCTATTTCGCAAATGATCTTCAAACATCTTAATGTGATCCTCAGCAGAACGGTTTGGATCATTCACTTGATACTTGGTGCAGAAGTGCTCCGGATTCTTAGGCATGTCATGATAATCTGCGAACTCAAGAGGGGATGGATTAGTAACTAGCCAAGTAGCACCATTAGGAGCTGGTTGACCTCCTTATTGACCTCCTGGTTGAGCCATTGCTTGAATTGGCTGCCGCCTCTGATATACAATTACTGAGGTTGTGGTAGCCTGAACTGGTTGTTGAACAAACACTGGTGTGGTAACTTGAAATGCCTTTGGCTGCGCAAACCTTGAAGTACTTGGTGGAGTTCTGAATAAACTTGTAATCTCTTCTCTGCTTTCTTCACTAGACTGAGCTTCTTCGTTTGAAAATACTTCTTCGCTTGACTCAACTTCTTTACTTGTACGAACTTCTTTCTTCTTCCTTGCTTGAGTAGGCAACTCTAACTCCACGAAGTCTTTGTGTGAACTTGGCGTGGACCTCAGGATTCTTTTCAACTTGTTGGGTGAGAATGAACTGATTCGATCCAGGATGTAGCTGATCACTGTCGGCGAGGAAGAGGAGCAAGTGGGTGTCTTTGATCTAGCAAATTTCTTTCAATTGCAACCTGAATATCAATAGCCTTTTCTTCTTCCTCTTCCAACACGAAGCAAGTTCTCATGTACTGGGCGTAGCTCTCCTTTGTTTTCCAAGCAAGATTGTTCAGTCCTGAAAGAATGTCCTCTTGGTCGTCGTTGAATCAATTCGGAGGTGAAATGAGTGAGTTATGAGTATTTTACTAATTTCCAGTTTACTAATATGAATTTCTAGAACTCAGGATTTTACATCTGATTTATAAGTTTTCAGTTTTAATCATATTTCTGTCATTGGAAAGCAAAAAACATTATTGGAATTCATTCTTATCTTCTTATCTCATTTCTCTATCATTGTAATTCATGTTTTTGCAGTATTTTGAATTGTAAGGTTCTGATTAGTAGTACTAATCTAACCCATTATTATTGCTGCAATTACTTGATTAAATTCTCATTAAATTACCCCTGGATGGTTTACCGCCAGTGTGGATAATTTGATTTGTAACACTCTTATACCCACTTTCATAGTGGAGAATCCCCACAGCTCTGTAGATGCCCGCCGCAGCGGATGAATTGTTTTAAATGTGATCTTTTTCCCCCCACTGTTTGGTGATAGTGTGGAAATGTTCTTCATGGCTGGTTATCCGCCTATCAGTTTCTAATTTCATAATTCAACACTCCGTCATATGTTAGCACCTCGCCCTCAGTGAGATCTTGAGTGCACATTCTTGACGTTGAGTAGTTTTCATTTCAAGTTCAGATTTCAGTTTGATGCTAACGCTAATCCAGTTAACTATTGCTGGTTATGTTGTGCAAATTCATCAAAAAAATTGGTTAGCTTATTTCAGCTCTGCTGAGTGACTCTACTTACTAAAAATAGTAAGTCAAGCAAATGATGTCCAAACGACTCCGAACGAAAGCCAAGCTAAATGATTCTGCCAACTGAAGCCAAGCCAAGCCTCAACCAGACCCTCTATCCACCCTATCAGCCTACGAGGGTCACATAATAGGCTAATCTCAAGAACTAAGAGATGTCAACCTGAAGGGGACATTACAGTCTGCCCCTCCAAAAATTGGTTGTCCGCAAGCAATCTCAACTCCGGATGTTGCAAAATCTCCTCGCTCTCCCACATAGCATCCTCCACTGGTAAATCTCTCCATTTCACCAAGTATTCCTTGATAGTCCTCCTGTGCAACTGTCTCTCTCTGTATTCTAGGATCGACTCAGGAACTAAGATCAACTTTCCCTCATCTTCTAAGGGAGGTAATATTGTTGAAGGTACCACACGGTGTCCCAACGCCTTCTTGACACGTGACACATGAAAAACATTATGGACCTTACTATCCGCCAGAAGCTCTAGCTCATAAGCCACCTCTCCAACACGCCTCAAAATCCTGAAAGGACCATAATACCGCGGCTTAAGCTTCTCTGATCCACTCTTCCTAAGAGTAGATTGACGGTAGGGCTGCAGCATGAGATATACCATGTCTCCCACATCAAAAGCTCTTTCTATCCTCTTCTTATCTGCATACTACTTCTGCTGATTCTGTGCCTTAGCAATATTTTTCTTAAGAGCCCTCTTAGTGTCCTGACTCTCCTGCAATAAATCTCCTGCACTAGGCACTCTACTGTCACTCAGTAGCAAATCCAGAAAACTAGGTGCCTCATAACCATACAACGCCTGGAAGGGGGACATCTGAATGGTCATGTGAAAAGTAGTATTGTAACAATACTCGCATAAATATATCCACTTGACACACGCCTTTTGCTGCCCTGCAATGTAATTCCTGAGGTAGCCTTCCACCCATTTGTTCACTATTTCCGTCTGACCATCGGTCTGTGGGTGGTAACTGGTGCTCGGTGTAAGCTCGGTCCCACAAAGTCTGAACACCTCCTGCCAGAAGTGACTTAGGAACCGACTATCCCTATCGCTAACTATGCTCCAAGGCAAACCATGTAATCTGAAAACCTCACGGAAGAAAACCTCTGCTACATGTGTAGCTGTGTAAGTGGTGGTGATCGGAAAGAAGTGGGCATACTTCGTCAGTCGATCCACAACTACATATATGCAATCACATCCTTGGGCTTTAGGCAAGCCCGTAATAAAATCCATCGACAGGCATTCCCACTTCCTATCAGGAATCGGAAGTGGCTGCAACAATCCTGTCGGATACGTGTTCTCCTACTTGTCCTGCTGACAAATAGGGCACTCACGCACATATTGAAGAACATCTGCCTTAAGAACCTTCCATGTAAACCTTTCCCGAACCTGTCTGTATGTTTTGAAGTACCAGGGATGCCCTGTTGTGGGTACATCATGAAAGGCTCACATAATGGTGTTCTTCATCTCAGATCTTGGGATGAAGAAAATCCTGTTCTTTTAGATGATCAAGTCATTGACAAGTGTGTACCTAGTGTCCACCATAGATCCCTCAACAATGTAAGATGCCCAAGTATCCTTGGCATACTTTGCCACAATCAAATGCCTCCAGTCCTCTGCAATATGTACCATAGAACTTAGATAAGGCCGACGTGAGAGAGCGTCAGCAACAACATTCTGGGTACCTTTGATGTAGGTGATATCAAAGTCATATGCCTGTAACTTACTCACCCACTTTTGCTAACGGTCATTTAAATCTCGCTGCCCTAAGAAATGCCTCAAGCTATTATGATCAGTTTTAATACAAAACTTACTGCCCATGAGATATTGCCTGAATTTGGCCAAGGAATGCATTATGGCCAGCATTTCCTTATCATAAATACTGTAAAGCCTCTCTGGTCCTCTGAGTTTTCTGCTCTCATAAACAATCGGGTGCTTGTCTTGCATAAGCACCGCACCAATACCCTCACCAGAAGCATCACACTGAAGCTCAAATGGCTTTGTAAAATCTGGTAGCGCCAACACTAGACACGTAGTCATAAGTTCCTTGAACCTCACAAAACTCATGTGCCTCAGGAGTCCAAAAGAATGCACTTTTTTTCAACAAATCCGTCATAGGTGCTGCATGGCATGAATATCCATTGACAAATCTGCGATAGAAACCACATATCCCAAAGAATCCTCGCAGCTGTGTAAGGTTCGCTGGAGTAGGCCAATCTACGATAGCACAGATCTTCTTAGGATCTATCCACACTCCGTCTGCACTGATGATATGGCCTAAGTATAACAACTCATTCATCCCTAAATCACACTTGGATTCCTTGGCGTACAAGGACTTGTTGTGACCTTTTTCACACATCACCCCATTCAAGATGGGGACCCCCTAATTTTTGCCCATTCTGGTCTTTTTGGCTTTGGTTTTTTGTGTCTCTCTCTCTTTGTCTGTCTCTTTTCTATGGTCTGCTTTCTAGGGATGTTCCTGCCTGCAAGCTTCAACATGAATTTGGCCAAGTCTGAAAATTAGGGTTTGAGTCTTCCTGGTCAGTTCGAGGTCAAGTAAAGTGAATAAATTGAAAATTGAACTTAACATTGTTGTCAGTATGCTTCCAGCAGACGTCCAGCATGTTTCCAGCCAAGTTTCGTCAAATTCCAGGTACTTACTATTTTTAGTAAGTCTGCTATTCAGGGCAATTTGTCAGCATTTTTGAGATTCCGATCATCACACGGCATTCAGAGTACATCAGACTGCTTGCATGCCAAATTTGAGCAAAAACAGACAACTTACTATTTTTAGCAGTCTGGCTTCCAGGGCTAATTTCAGGGTCCAGATGCAGAGATTTTCTTTGCATGTCTGGATACTCCTTCTGGGTTTTTCGAGACCTTCGCGACGACGTAACATGCAAGTCGAGATGATCACTTTCAGGATTCAGCCTTCCGAGGCTATTTTTAGGGTTTGCATGTCGAGGTTTCTTTTGCATGTCAGGTGATTCCTGATGGGTTTTCCGAGAGCTTCGCGATGGTGTGACATGCAAACGAGGATTCTCACTTATTAAGGAACTTGCTATTTTTAGCAGGTGTGTCCCGGCAGCCACCACCCAGCAGTTTAGATTCACGAGCTGATCACAGTGTTGCAAAAACGAAGGCAAACAGAGATCTTTTGATACGCATGCAGTGCAAGTTAGGGTTTCCAGCTTCGGAGCCTAAAAATAGGCATCAAAAGTCAAAATCTTCAAAATCCGATGTAAACCACTGCAATCAGCGTTCTTCAGGCTATCTGCTGGTGAAATTTCAAGTCGATCGGAGCACTTACTATTTATAGTAAGTCAAATTGGAAACTGGCTAAAAATAGTAAATCAGTTGCATGCGTCAGTGTCAGCAGTAAGGTCACGTGGTGAGGAGCGTCTCATTAAAATTTCAACTCGATCGGAGCATGGGAGCTATCAGAAACATGAGGTTACTATTTATAGTAAACCACCTTCAGAAACATGCTAAAAATAGCAGGTCAGCTAAAAATGGCAGTGTCGACAGGACAATAGAGCTATGAGGATGCTACGTTCAAAATTTCAAGTTGATCCAATCTTCAGAAGTGAAAAAATGAGGGGGTTTACTATAAATAGCAGGGTATGAGAAGCTGGCGAAGACGAGAAAAATAGCTAAGTTTGGAGCTTCATCCTTCACTTCCTTGAAAATGCGCCCATCTCAGCTGGAGGTCATGAAATTTCTCTAAGTGTTGAACTTCGTCCTGTTCAGGGGGCAAAATGCGCCCAAGATAAAAAGGGTCAAAGCAAAGTCAACATGTTTCATCCTGTACATGGGTAGAAATGCGCCCTCACAAGCAAAAGGATTGAAAATATTCTAAGTATGAGAAATATCCTCCTCTATGTGCCATTTGCGCCCATGCAAGGAAAGGGGGTCAAAGATTTAAAAGGAGGTCAAAAGGCGTTAGAGGCAGTCAGCAAGTCAAAAGGATTTCATCCTGCTACAAAGGCAAAATGCGCCCAACTCTAAGCATGTGAGGACAAAGGTTGGAAGTTCATGAGTTACATGAAGGCGTTGGAAGTCTTATCCATCACATCATACAAAGTGCGCCCAAGTTCCAAGAAGGTCAAGCTGGTCAACAAGTTCATCCTGTTGCATAGGCAAAATGCGCCCAAAAAGGAGCATGTAAGGACAAAAACGTGGGAGATATGAGGACACTTGTTGATGGCGCTTGAAAGTTTTCATCCACCACTACATGCCAAATGCGCCCATCCCTCTCACCCCCTCAAATGCGCCAAGAAGAGGAGAAAGTCAAAGAGGGCGTTGAAATAAAGTCTTCATCCTCCTGAGTATGAGAAATGCGCTCAAGTTGAAGTCAATAGAAGGTGAATAAAGGATGTGAAAGTGAAGTTAAAGGATAAAATTGTTAGGCGCGCCTAAAAGTGAAGTATTGAGGGTGAAAAGATAAGTGCTAGGCGTAGTAATGTTCTCCATGACATGCACCTGAAGTGAAAATAAAATATTGCCAAGGCGTGATTTTAAAATTCCCTCTCAAAGTGTGATATGCGCCTAAGGTTATAGGTGTTGGAGATTTTTCCTAAGGCGTTGAAGGCGTGGTATGTGTTAGAAAATATTTGAAGGTGGTGGGAATGAAATGGCAAGTGCTAGGCGCCTCAAGTAGAAAGTGAAATATTGCCTAAGTGTTAAAAAATTCTCTAAGGCGTTGGGACTTCAAATGAATATTTTCCCAAGTGTGAAATAAAATCCAAGATGGCTAGAAAAATAAAATATGCTAGGCGCCTTCATAAAAATTTTCTGAGTGAAGTTGGTATTTTTCACAGGCAAAATTGATCGAGCTGGATATAAAATTTCCTAAGGCAAAATATTTTCTTCCTTGGGAAAAACGCCTAAGTATGATGAAGTGATAAAATCTTTTTCCTGAAGTCCGAGTGAATTTTGCCAGTGATGAAGTCAAAAGATGTTGGCAGTGCAGGAATAAAATTTTCCAAGTCAGAGCAAAATTCTCAGAGGGGATCGAAGAACGAGAATAAATTTGATGAAAGAATGTTTTCTAAGGTTCAAAATTCCAGAAAATTAAATGAACCCGTTCGTTGGGCGCCCATGAATTCGGCGCGTTCTGGAGAAAATTTTCTTCTGGGTATTAAAGATTATCGATGAGGAGTTGATTTTAAGGTCTTCCATAGCTTGCCGAGGATTCTGGGATGAAGATTTTAAGTGGGCACCAGATTGATAAGTTTTCCTAAGGGAAAACTTGAAAAATTTTCTAAGGCAAAATGAAGAAAATGTGTTTTCAAGGTGAAATTCTCCAGACAACGAATTTGAAAGAAACTGCCTAGGTGAATTTGCTTAAATCCTTCATGAAGATAGTTTACTTAAGCCAGAGGTGGATAAAATCAAGGTTGACGGAGCTCCAGCAGGTAAAATGAAGTTCTCAAGGATGGAAATTTGGCTAAGGCATGGAGAATCATGAAGAAGGCAGAAGTTGGCTACTGGAGGCGATGAACGGTAAGTGAAGTAAGTTTATATCATGAAGTATTCTAATACCCCTCTCCTTGCTTGTTTTGCAGGAGAAATTTTGAGGCAAGAGCACGATGACTTAAAGTGGAAGCACGATGAAGATGAGTTTCAATCTCGAAGGAGGAAAAGTTGCAAGAAAATGGCTAAGTGTTGAAGAAACATTTTCAAGGCTCAAAGTGACGAAGATGAAGGCCCTCAAGTGGAAGAAATCAAAGAACGACGCCAAGAAAGAAGATCGAGAACAGTGTGAACGCGTCTACAAATGGAATCTTCTAGAAGGATGATGGTGGACATTATGGCGCATTTATTACCCCTCTCCTCTGTGGCGGTTTTTAGGGCAATATTATTTAGGGCTGAGGTGGCACGATCCTGGCCACTCTATTGATTGTAACCCTAGCCGTCTTTTGGGACTTGGCTAGCTATAAAAGGGGGAGTCCCCCTCATTTGTAAGAGAGTAGAAGATTAGGAGATTAGAAAGTTAGAATCAGAGTAGACATTGAGAGAGCTTAGAGTAGAGCATTTTGCATAATTTGGAGAAGAGAGAAAGTTTTCCCTTTGAAAACTTTTGAAGAAATTGTTGTGTAACACATTTTATGATAATAGATCTTTTCATTGATGATGGAATTCGTCTTGTCATGAAATGCTAGCAAGGTTTCTTCTTCCTTTCGTATCCAAGTAGCTTAAATTCATGCAAGTAGCTTACTTTGGTGTGTGTGGTGTTTTATTGAGATAAGTTGCCTTCCATACCACTAGCGGCTTGTTGATGATAAGTCTGCCTTGCGTGGTCAACTGGACATTACATTAAGTCTAACTTCGGTTATGGTTTATATGCTTGTATGCGTCGTTGTGATGGTGTATGCATGTTAAACTATAACTTGAATATCTTTTGCTATCCCCTTTGAAGATTGCACCGATTTTACTGAGGCTGTCCGACGGAGGCTAGGTGAAATCCGGTTGAAGTCTATCGAAACGAAGCCCCACATATCCTGCATTTAGAGTAGCATATAAATTTCTTAGGCCTTATACCCCTTTACTTTCCGCACATTTCCGATTAGTTTTAGGAGAACAAGCTATATTGCCAAATCATACGCGTAAAATCATTCGAATCACACGAAAGCCCTTAGTCTACCGTTTGTTGTTAGCCGCCGAACAATTGTGTAAGTCCCCTTGACATACCAGCAATATCACATCGAGCCAAACTGAGCCTATTTGCACTTAAGGAACCTTGAGTTGAAAGCATGATTCTACTCGGCAATCTAATATGTCAATACTTGCCCGCAGAGAGGAGCGCCCGGGTTGGGAGATTTTATTCGCAGTTGGTGCGTTCAAAACCACGCCAACAGACTCCCTCTTTGCTGACGGTTTTGTAATTCCATTCAAACAAAGCAGAACAAAATAGTCCTAAGGCTACTCCATTCTCTTGATCGTGCTATTCGCGGCGCTTAAGATTAAGTGAAAGTTCGCATCGCTCAACTCCAAGGTTCAATACTTAAATACCCCGCCTGGTTGATGTGTATTGCTGTGTTCTTACGAGGGGACTTACACAATTGTTCAGGGTTCTTGCAGTTAACAGTCAGTGTATGATTTGAAGGGGATTCTTGCGTGTATGATTTGGCAATGTAGTACATTTTCCTAAAGCTAATTAGAAATATGCGGAAAGTAAAAGAGTATAGGGCCTAAGAAACTTGTATTCTATTCTAAATGCAGGATATGTGGAGCTCAGTTTTGGCAGACTTCAACCAAATTTCACCTAGCCTCACGTCGAACAACCTCAGTAAAATTGGTGCAATCTTCAAAGGGATAGCAAAAGATGTTCAAATTATGATTTAACATACATACACCATCACAACGATGCATATAAGCATGCAAACCACAATCGAAGTTAAACTCAAGATAATGTCCAGTTGACCACGCAAGGTGAACTTATCATCAACAAGCCGCTAGTGGTATGGAATGAAAGAAGCTACCTCAACAAAACACCACACATCAAAGTAAACTACTTGCATGAATGAAAGTTATACTACTTGGATTTGAAAGGAAGAAGAGACCTTGCTAGCTATTCATGACAAGACGAATTCCACCATCAATGAAAAGATCTATTATCATGAAAAGTGTTACACAACAATCTCCACAAAAGTTTTCAAAGGGAAAACTTTCTTTCTCCTCCACACTATGCTAAGCAAAATGATCTACTATGCTCTACTCTCTAGCTCTAGCTCCAATGCTAATGTCCAATACTACTGTCTAATGATCTAATGAATTACAAATGAGGGGGACTCCCCCTTTATATAGCTAGCCAAGTCCCAAAAGACGGCTAGGGTTACAATTAATAGAGTGGCCAGAATCGTGCCACCTCAGCCCTAACCCTAAAAACTGCCAGAATAGGGAGTGGTACATTAAATGAATCAAAGATTCCCACTCACCCCCAAAAATAAGGTAATAAATGCCTACAATCAGCTTTCTAGAAGATCCTCATCCAAGAGTGCATTCCCGCTCTCTCTCTGGCCGCAACTCAACGACCGCTGGCACAAAATTTCAACTTCCTGAACTGAAATCGGTGGAACACAATCTAGCTGAAACTCTAATACTGTGACTGAATGCTCATGCCTTGCACAAGATTTTCTCCAAGCAATCAAGGAGTCCTGCGTGTTCTTGATCAAGGTGGAGAAAGTAGAAGTATTCTCAAAATCATCTTGTACAAAGGTCTTAACATCCGAAAAGAAAGGCACCAGCCTACCCCTCAAATTATCAACATTCACCTCCTCTGGATTCAACCGGCTAGCAAATATGGTCTCAAAGGTATTCTGAACTCCATCTATGATATTGGCCATAGCCTTATGTATCCTGACTGAATCCGCCTGTGCAGCGTCGAAGAAACCACGTCCCGTGATCACCGAAGAATACCATCTAGAGAAGTCATACCTATCATTCTCCTGAATGACACCTCCATCAATCAGCAATCGCAACGGAACATGCCTCAATACCTCAAGACGCTGAATTAATTTACTCTGGTAGACAGAAGCATCGCCCCAAGCATGATCCACTGCATCCATCCGTGTCAAAATATTGGAGGCCTGCTGAAAAGCAAAAGCAAGGTCCTCCATAAACTTCTCTGTCTCGGTACGGACTCCTGTGACCCACTTATCTGCCTCCTGTGCCATCTTTCCTAACTCTACCAAGCCACTGATTGACTCTCTAGGTACCTCTGCTGGAGGCTCTATCACTGGAATATCCTGCCCTCGAGAACGAGACAACTGCTGAACATATCCGATTGAAGCCTTGTGCTCTATTTTCAGCCTTTTATATTTTCCTTCCTTCTTGAATAATCTGTCTTTGAGGGCAAGATAGGAGTTATCACACTCCTCTACAATCTGCGCACCAGTGGGGCGTCCTAAATCCAAAGTTGTGACCACATAATTCTCAGGCACTGCTTCATTTCGATCACAATCAACTTGAGGCACGGCAACATGAAGAGTACGGGAACCATCCTCTTCAGTGGATATCTTCAAAAAATTTCTTACTTTCTTCTTCTGTGGAGGTGCACTGATCCTATTCAAGAACTCTTCCATCTCAACTGCTGGATCAATTTCCTCGCTGGGGCTTCTTCTCATTCTATCCTTAAGCCACTCAGGCACATCATATTGTATATCGAAAGGCTGCTGTTCTTGTGCCTCTACCTCTATAACCTGCTCAACTTCTATATCATTCTGGCAAGGCTCATCGTCCTCAAGCGGCTGAGTGTCTCCTGAAACTATATCATCATCTTCATTCATAGCTGCCTCTAACTCCTGCTGAAACTGAGGGTGAGTAATAGTCCCCTCATCATCTTGCTGATCAACCCTAACAGGTGTGTTGACGCTCTGGCCAACCGACTCTCTCCGTGGAGGCTGAATATTATCCTGTACTACTTGCACCTGATTCAGTGCATTCCTCTGATTAGCAAATAAAGAGACCTTCTGTATACTTGGAGAACGCGTCTCCAATGGTGATGCAACTGTAACTCGTGGAGGTTCTGGCTGAGTAGGCTCCTGTCGAACTAGCTCTTTCTTTCTGGGCTCTGGACCTCGTGTAATTTGTTTCTTTCTGCCTATGGTGGGCGTCCTGTGATCTCCCATCATATTGTAAGTCAAAAAAATTGACCTACTCTTCAATCTGTTCACACGTCTATCAACCCATGCCCTAGTGAATGTCAGGACAGGAATAGAAAGGGTGTCCAAATCAGCAATCTCAGGTTCCGACCAATCCAGAGGTGGAAGTAGAGTATCTCTAACAGCTGCATAATCAGGATGGACAACGTCCATATCCTCATTCACCTGGTCTGGAACCGGCACAACTTCGCACTCCCTGATCAGAGTAATAGGCAACCGAGAGAACATTCTCTTCCTAACTTCAATCTCATCCGCCGCATCAGCCCAATAATCCTCAATGGTGGCCTTATGTTTAAACTCCTGACAGTACCCATTTGATGTTATGATGTGGGTCGTAGTGCTGTCAGCTGGTATGATATGAGAAATGATAAAATTGAAGTTCATTTTCAGCCTCTCTAGCTGTCTGTATTGAAGGACACACTTCATCCGAGTTGCCCATGACAATTGGAAATTCTATTCCTCCCTTCTTTTTCTTTTGAATTTTATCTAAGGCAAGCAATTGCCTAGGTATCTCTAGCATGAAAATTCTATCTGTTGGGTACTTAGGCAGCCTATATCGGTATGATGAAAAACCTTGCAGCCTAATGTAAGAAAATCTCGGAAACTGTATGAACCAGCACCCATACCTTTCAATCAGCTCCTGGGCATCCCTCGAGATTCTGTGATGTAACCGCTCTTGAAGCAATCTCGTGATGTACATGGTAAAGGAATCGTTGACACGCTTGTAGTGAGTTGTGCTCGCCAAATATAACTGCGGACAAGCATCATATATTTTAAACTGATGGGAGCCACAATCGACAGGTTCCTTGTAAGAGATCCCCCTGTACTTAGTCATACGTGCCAACATATAAATGATGTAGGAGCTCATATAAAACGTCTTCGTTCTTCGGAGGCCCAGGAGCTGCTCGTGCAAATTATCACTTATCATCTCGGCCCAATTGACATAATCCTTTCTTTCTAGCACGAGATTGATGTAATAAAACATCCAAGGCTCAAAAATGAATGATTGTGCACAACCTCCAACCCTGCTCAGCATCATGATGAGATCACAATATTCTTGTTTCAAATCCTTTGCTATGATCTGCTTCGGCAACTTTGTACGAGAAGGCTTGGGAGTGCTCATCCAGTGAGTATTGATTGTATGCATGCATCTCTCGAATGCAGAAGCGTACATCCGCTCAGCCCGTTCTCTGGACTTGTAAATCATGTTCCTGTGCATCGGGATTCTGAAAGCTTCATCGATGGCTGCTGGAGTAACATTGGCTAGCACTTGGCCATCTGGTGACATAATTGACTGGTGCTCTTTCTCATAGTAATTGGCGCACTCCATCATCAACTCCGAGCATTGAATGGCTGGTGGGAAACCAACAGCTGCATATAACCCACTTCGAACAATATTGCATATAACCCACTTCGAACAATATTGTGCGAAGTAGTCGAAGGCCGATGACTTCCAATTCCCAACATCCTGTTCTTGAAGGTATCCAGGTTGACGGAGCCCAAATTGGTGTCTATCAGCTTGCCCAACTTTGAAATAAATTTTGATTCCGGCATGAATGTCTTGCTCAACTTTTTGATCACAGCTTGTCTGGAGGCACCATTGTCTTTGCCAGTCGCCCTTGCCTCAGCCATCTGCAAACAATAAACATTCATCAACAATTTAGTTTACAAAATAAAATAAGACATTGTATGGGGCTGCAGTCGACTTCAAGAAGCTGCAATAACTTTTCTTATTTGCAAACCTCAGCTTCTTCTCTTGAACTTCAACACTTAGAAAAAGTTTCTAAGTAAATTTCAGTGACTTCACTACTCTTCAACAACTCCAATCTGCAACTTGAACTTCTGCAAATTCGTACTTCACATCAGTAATCAACAAATTCACACTTTGAAAACTCTCAGCAACTTCACTTCTTCAAGGCGTCCCTCTTATCACTGGCAACTTCAACTCTTAACAACAAGTCAAGCTCCGGTACCTAGCAATACAAGCAAATTCGCACCTCTTGACTTCAACAATGACACTCCTCTAGCAACTTAAGGCGTCCCTCTTCAGCAGCCTTAGCAACTTCAGCAAACTCAAGGCTTAGCCAAAATTCGAACTCTTCAAGCTTCAGTCTCCAGCAACTCACTGCAATGTCAATCCCAGAGCAAATCGAATTCTCTAGCTGTGAAAAATAAGTGAGAAACTTCTTCATTTTATAGCCAAAATTCGAATTCTAGAAGAAGCCAATTTTAGCCAGTGCATTAAACTTCCACTACTCCACTTCAAGAATTTGAATTCTCCCTCTTTGGTATTTTTGACACTTGTCACTCGACGTCGGGAATTTTGTTCTTCTAGAAACTTGACTTTGACTGGCATCTTTGAATTTGTTTTTGAAAAAAATTAATTTAAATTCATCCCTTTTAATTCACCAGCCGGAACTCTGTCACTTGAATTTGAATTTAACTCTGGAGAATTCATCTTCGAAGAATTCAATCAAAATCATCTAGGCAACTGACTTCAAATTCATCATTTGGAAAAAATTCATTCTGAAAACACATTTTATTCATCTTGCCTTAGATAATTTTTTAAATTTTCCCTTAGGAAAATTCACAATTTGAGCACTGATTAAATTCTCCACTGAAAAAGTGTCGGCGAAGTGCGGAAGATCTGGAAATCCATCTATCATCGCAAATGTTCAGTACCCAGAAGAAAATTTTCTTCAGAATGCTTCAAATCCATGGGTACCCAACGAACGGGTTCATTTAATTTTTCAATTTTGAACCTTAGAAAATATTATTCTGTCAAATTAAATCCATTCTTCGCCTGTGATCATCCTGTGTTGCTCCAGCTTGAGAAATTTTAGTTCATCCTGCATTATCATCCATCTCTGACCTCATCACAGAGAAAATTTGCTCGCTCTTTGCGGAAGAAAATTTCTTCACCTTGAGTTCTAGGCGTGTTTTCTGAGAAAATATTTCGCCTTAGAAAATATTTTAAGTCATCTTGCACATCGAGAATTTGCCTTAGGAAATTTTATTTGTTTGCCAGTGAGAAAAACATCAACTTCACTCAGAAGAATTTCCATGAGGGCGTCTAGCATATTTCGTTTCTCACTCACCATTTTACACTTGAAAAAAATATTTATTTGAAGTCCCAACGCCTTGGCAATATTTTATTTTTTATTTTACCACTCAAAACTTTAGGCGCATATTGCATATGAAGGAGGATATTCATCCCTGCTTTTTAAAAAAAAAATTCATCACTTAGCAAGTTGCTTTACTTCACATTTTATTTCACCTTCTAGGCACATAACACACTTAGCGTTTTACTTCCACCACCTTGGAATATTTTCTAACACTTTATAACACCTATCACCCTTGGCGCCTAGCACTTTTGAGGAAAATCAAAAACTACGCCCACATTCATCCTTCACCACCTTAGGCGCATATAGCATTTGTAGAAGAATATTGCCGCGCCTAGGAAAAATTTTTAACCCTCTTTAGCACTCACCACCCTTGGCGTATTTAACACTTGAAGAGGAGTCCATGCCTAGTATTCACCTTATATTGACCACGCCTTTGAGGAATTCACTCACCTTTCATCTCACTTACCAGCTTGCACTTACTTTTACCATCCTAACTTGGGCGCATTTCCATGTAGGTGAAGGATGACTCTTCAACTTCACTCTTTTGTCTTCACTTGAGCTTGTTTGGGCGCATTTAGGAGGGTGAGGAGGACGAATTTCCTTTGACCTTTTGACTCTCTTCTAACTTGAGCGCATTTTAGACTTGATGAAGGACGAAACTTGTTGACTCATTTCATCTTGAGCGCATTTTAGCCTAGCTGGTGGATAACAACGCCTTGGAGTGACTTTTCACCTCCCTGTTTTTGTCTTGACATGCATGTATTTGGGCGCATTTTTCCTATGGAAGAGGATGAAAAATGTTGACTTTGCTTTGACCTTCTTGCAACGTGGGCGCATTTCACCCCATGAGAAGGATGGGCGCATTTGGAGGGGGGTGGTGGATATCCAGACTTAGAAATTTTTTTCAACCTTCTTGAGCTTCCCTTGGGCGCATTTTGCCATGCCTATAGGATAACTTCGTTGACTTTCTTTGACTCTCTTCTCCTTGGGCGCATTTTGGCCTGTGTGAAGGACGAGCTTCAAACTTAGAATTTTTTTTTCTCATTTTTGCCAGCTTACATGCCCTGCTATTTATAGTAAGTCCTCTGATTTTGCATCTCTGAAGCTCTGAATGACTTGAAATTTTGCACACTGCATCCTTATGACCTTGTTGTTCTGTTGACACTGCCATTTTTAGTTACCTTGCTATTTTTAGCCCATTTCTGAGGATGATCTGCTATAAATAGTAACTACTTATTTCTGATAGCTCCATGGCTCCGATTAACTTGAAATTCGAATGACGCGCTCCTCACCATGTGACCTTACTGTCAACATCAACGCATGCAGTTGATTTACTAGTTTTAGCCAGTTTCCAAATTGACTTACTATAAATAGTAAGTGCTCCATTTGACTTGAAATTTTACCAGCAGACAGCCTGAAGGACGCTGATCGCGGTGGTTTACACCGGTTTTCAAAAATTCTGACATTTTACCCCTTTTTTCAGGCTCTGAAGCTGGAAACCCTAATTCGCTCTGCATGCATATCAAATGATCTCTGTTTCTCTTCGTTTCTATGGCACTGCGATCAGCTCGTGATTTTGAACTGCTGGGAAGCGGCTGCCGGGACACATCTGCTAAAAATAGCAAGTTCCTTACTGAGTGAGTATCTCCATTTGCATGTCACACCATCGCGAAGCTCTCGAAAAACCCATAAGGAATCATCCGACTTGCAAAAGAAACCCTGACATGCAAACCCTAAAAATAGCCTTGGAAGACCAAATTCTGAAATTTGTCGTCCCGTTTTGCATGTTACATCATTGCGAAGGTCTCGAAAAACCTAGAAGGAATATCCAGACATGCAAAGAAAAAATCTGCATCCGAACCTTGAAATTTGTCCCAGAAGCAAGACTGCTAAAAATAGTAAGTTGTCTGTTTTCGCTCAAATTTTGCATACAAGTAGTCTGATGTGCTCTGAATGCAGTGTGACTGTCAGAATCTCAAAAACGCTGACAAATTGCCTTGAATTTCACACTTACTAAAAATAGTAAGTACCTCAGATTTTGATGAAATTTTGCTGAGAGCCTACCGGAAACATGCTGACAATAGTGTTAAGCTCAATTCTCAATTTATTGACTTCGTTCGACCTTGGACTGACCGGAAAGATGAAACCCTAATTTTTAGACTTGGTCAATTTCATGTTTAAACTCACTGACGGGCGCAATCCTCGAAAAGGCGGACATTAGAAAAGAGACAGAGCGAGAGAGAGAAAGAAAAACCCAAGCCAAAAGACCAGAATGGAGCAAAAATTAGGGGGTCCCCATCTTGAATGGGGCGATGTGTGAAAAGGTCACAACATCTGGCGACTCCACGGGAAAGTGTTGAAAAACACTTTAAGAATTGAACTTCGATTAATCTTCCTCAAACCATCATACAGAAAGGACACTTACTCAAAAGGGGAGAAGAATCCGATATTGGATCAGAAAACTTTCATCTAAGACCCTGTGAGTGTGTGCATTCGTTCCATCTCTAAACCATTTCAACTTCCGGAATCAGCCGTGGCAAGTTATATAAATATCTTAACTCCAAAAGCATCCTGGACATTGCCTCGCTGCCAGTCAGGCGTCCATAGCCCCGACGAGGTTATCGCTACAATTCTCATGAATATTGCTCCACTGCCAGCCGGGCGTCCATAGCCCCGGTGGAGTTACTCGTATGTTCCCAAAACCAATATTTCATAATATTTTCTTTCATTTCTCATTTTCTTTTCTTATTTTTCAAATACTTCTTTTGAGCACATTTTCCTTTCTTCGTTTGATTTCTCCGTCAATTCCTTGATTGGCTGGCAGGCAATGAAGCCTCCAATGGGTTTGAGAATTGTAGTGGCGCTGAAGCAAGATGTAAAATTTTCACTTGCCGAGACCTTTCCCAAGAAACCAAAATGACTCAGAGTGGAGATAAGTAAGATTTTAGGATCTTTAGACTCGTGTGTTAAGACACAATAACGGGTTAACCTCCCAAGATGAGTTTAATCTTTAACTGGATGATGACAAGAGGTAAACAACCTTAGTCCTTTTCAAAAATTTATGCAAATTCCAGTAGGAAGAAACCATATTGTGAAGATTAAAACCATCATCACCCCTTTCGCAACGGGGAAACCCTAAAATTCTTGCCCATTCCAAACCAAAACCACTTGAGCGGACAACTCAAGGGACGGAAACGCCAAACCAAAAACCCAGAGGGCAACAAACCAAAACCAAAACGAAACAGGAAAGCAAACGGAAAAGACGGGAAAGCAAACCTAATCTACTATGTTACAAAGTAGGCTCTCAGAGAGAACCTAAGACTGGAAATAATGCTTAAGGAACTGTCCGTTGACGGGCAACGGGACATCCTCCCCTGTCAGAGTGCGCAATCTAAATGCATTATCCCCAAGGATTTCAGAAATCTGATATGGGCCCAACCACAATTTGTCAAACTTGTCGTGATCACCTTTCTTCTCGTGGGCCTTGTCCCAATATAGAACCAAGTCAGAAATCCTTAACGACTTGATCCTAGCTTGTTTATCGAACCATCTCTTCACCACTGCTTGGTGCTTTGCCAAATTTTCAAGAGCTTCATCTCTTTTCTCTTCTAAATGCATCAGCTGGGACAATCTTGTTTGAACTTGATCCTCTCCTTCGAGGTATTCTTGGATGAACTGGAGAGTCGGTATCCTCAGCTGTACTGGAAAAACTGGATCTTGTCCGTAGACCAAGTGATATGGTGATGTTCCCAAGGAACTCTTTGTTCTTATTCTGTCTGCCCATAGAGAAAACCTCAACTGCGTATGCCAATCTTTCGGATTCTTGTCCAACAACTTCTTAATGGCATTCAATAAATTCTTGTTTGTGGACTCTGCTAGTCCATTCCCTTGCGGATAATAGTTGGAGGAAAACTTCAGTGTAATTCCATACTCAAAGGCCCAGTTGGAAAACTTCAGCGATGAGAAAGCTGAATCGTTGTCGCTGACTAGGACATGGGGGCATCCAAATCTTGTCACAATGTTTTCTTCAAGGAACCTGATAACCACATTTGACGTGCACTGCTTCAAGGCCTGAGCCTCTGTCCACTTGGTGCAGTAGTCTGTTGCTGTCAAAATATATCTGTGTTGTCCTGATGACGGTGGATTGATCATACCAATAAAATCTAGTCCCCACTTGGCAAAAGGTCTCACTTCAATCACTGGTTGCAAGGGCATAGCAGGATGCCTTCCTCTATTTGCTGCTGTCTGACAAATGTGACAAGCCTTCACATGTTCATATGTGTCTTTGAAAAGCGTGGGCCAATAATATCCAGCTCTCAGGATCTGATGGGCTGTGGCTAGACTTCCTCCGTGTCCGGTTCCAAATTTCTCATGGAAGTGTTCCATCAACTGTTTTGCTTCTTGTTTTCCTACACATCTCAAATAAATTCCTTCATAATTCCTCCTGTAGAGAACTGATCCCTGAAGCATAAATCTCTGACTTCTCATTCTCAATGCTCTTCGCTGCACTGGATTCAAATGGCGAGGGCATCTGTGATTCAACAAGTAATAGATGGTGTCGTCATACCATTCTCCGGGAGACACTTCCTCCAATACATATGTTTGCTGAACTAGTTCTGGACCAACCATTGCAATCGTCTGTGCTAAAGCTTGTCCTCAGACCAACTTCATCGGTTGTATTTCTATATCATATTCTTGCAAAGTGGCGACCCACTTACCTCTTCTTTCTCCTAACTCATTCTGCATCAGTAGAGTCTTCACTGTGGCGTCTGGAACAATTGCATGAACCTTGCTTCTCAAGATGTAATGTCTGAATTTCTTGACAGCCTTCACTAAAGCATACACTTGTTTTTCAATGCTTGGATACCTTAACTCTGCTTCTTTCAAGGGTGAGCTCATAAAAGCAATTGGATGCTCATCCTTTTCTTCGGTTCTTTGAGTCAATACTGCGGCGCAGGTGTGCTCTGAGGCAAACGAATACAGATAGAAAGGCTTTGTGTAGTCTGGACTAACCAGCACTGGAGCATCCACTATAGCTTGCTTGATTTCATCAAAAGCTTTTCTAGTCTGTGGGGTCCACTTAACTTTCACATCCTTCTTCAGCATCTCATTTAGTGGCCTCACTATCTCGGCAAATCCAGTTATAAACTTTCTAACGAAATTGATCTTGCCAAAGAATGATCTCAATTCTTTCTGACTACTCGACAAACCAATCCTTGAGATGGCTTCAATATGCTCAGGGTCAATTGATATACCCTTCTCTGAAATGACGTGACCTAACAGTTTGCCTTCTGTGACACCAAATATGCATTTCTTAGCATTCAGAGAGACACCAAATCTTCTACATCTCTGAAAAATCTTCCTTAAATCTTCAACATGATCCCCTCTTTTCTTTGAGAACACGGTCAAGTCATCCATGTAGATAATTATGCACTTTCCGACAAGGTCTCGAAAGGCGATATCCATTGCTCGCTGGAAAGTGGCTCTTGCATTGATTAGGCCGAAAGGCATTCTTCTGTATGCAAAGGTTCCCCATTTCGTGGTGAACGATGTCTTCAATCTATCTTCTTGTTCAACCATCACTTGGTTATACCCTGAATATCCGTCCAAGAAGGACATCATTTGTGAACCATTCACTATTTGCAGCACTTCATCTAATGAGGGCAAAGGATAATTATCTTTTTCGGAGGCCCTATTCAAATTGCGGAAGTCTACACACAACCTTATTTCTCCATTCTTCTTTCTGACTGGGACAAGATTGGTGACCCACGTGGAGTGCCTCACTGGAAAAATAATCCTGGCCTAAAGCAGCTTCTTGACTTCCTGATAGATTAAAGACTCTAACAAGGGATTCACGGGCCTCTGCCTCTGTCTGAATGGCTTACTGCCTGGCTTCAGTGGTATTGTATGTGTAATCAATGAGGTATCATATGTCTTGAGATCTTCGTATCCCCAGGCTATCACTTCTGGAAATTCTTTCATTACCTTTAAAATGCCTTCTTTCTCTTTTGGTGTACAAACCTTTCCAAAAAAAACCTTCTTCACTTGTTCATCTGTTCCTAGATTGACAGCTTCACAGTCGTTGCCTTGAGTGCTTTGATTTCTGCTCAACTTATCAGTATCAAATAGTCTCTCTAATTCAACCATTCCTCTTGGAATTACATTGGTCTTTAAATTCAGAATCCCTTCAGTAACAAACTCGGCCTCTTCGGTCTCTTCCTCATCGATGATTTGTGCTTCAAACACACCCAAGCATGTGAGAAAATCCAGAATCTGTTTATCATCATCAAACACTTGGAAATTCTTTATGTTATCAGGGATTGCCGGTGTTGAAACCAACACTACTGTAAATTTCTTTAACCCTTCCATTGCTAATGGTTCCAACGAATTGGCAGCTTGTGCAAGAGAATTTGCAACAATATTCTTGGATTTGTAAACTTGCTTTATATTGAACGCATCAAAGCTTTCTATGAGGTACCATACTCTATTGCGATAGCAGCCTAACCTCTTGTCATGGCAGGTGAATTGCTTCCTTACTTGGCGGACCACAATATCAGAATCCCCAATGGTGTGTACAATCTTGGCTCCCTTCTGAATGGCAAGGAGCAACCCATGAATCAAGGAT
This sequence comes from Sequoia sempervirens, assembly GCA_007258455.2. Taxonomy (NCBI): domain Eukaryota; kingdom Viridiplantae; phylum Streptophyta; class Pinopsida; order Cupressales; family Cupressaceae; genus Sequoia; species Sequoia sempervirens. The sequence continues at coordinate 101,192 of VDFB02264787.1, read as the reverse complement.
TCATACTCAGTAACATTATTGGTGCATGAAAACTGGAGTCTATAAGCACCTAAATAAGCCTCTCCTGTCGGGCTAACTAATTCAAATCCCGCTCCATTTCCTTTCTTTGATTTTGATCCATCGAACCTCAAAGTCCACACTTGGTCTTTGGTAGGAGTGCTGAGAGACTGAACATGTGTATCCTCCTGATTGTATACCTCTGGAACCTTTTCTTCAATCTTAGACTGAGTTGTATTGTCTTTTACAATTTCCTCTATCAAAACACTGTTTTCTTCATTCATCTTCTGATGTTCTTCTTGCAATGAAGTCTTTGGGACGAGCCTTGCAACTTGCTCTAGTGCCACTTTGCACATAGCGCATGTGATCTTGGAATGAAATGCTTCATGTATTCTGCACCAGTTGGGAAGCAGCAAATCCTTGATGGAAGCATCTTTACCTAACTCCGTTTCCTGTTTCACACTGTTAAATACAAAATCCTTGAAGTTCTCAAAAGTTCCTCCACCTTCACTATCACTTGAGTCACTTTCAATCAAAACCTCAGTGGAGGCAGTGGTGTCTTCTAAACATTTCCCTTCACTTGGAGCTTGTAGCATCAATACTTCTTGCTTGATAGGCTTATATGAGCCTAAGTCAGTCTCTACGAACATTATCTCATTATCGTCACCATACTCAGTGATCATCAATTTAAGCCTCGGTGTGCTTTCGATCTTGATTTGATTTGGGACTCCCTTCCATGGAAGCCACCTGTGGGAAAAGTCAGTTGCAATGTATCTATTTAACTTTCTAGCCTAGTCTCTGCTCAGTAGCATGCCATACCCATCTGGTATATCGACTACTGATATATCAATACAACTCTGAATTCGGGGATTAGCTGACAACTGCATATGGATGTTATTCAGCTCTCCAACAACTGGAACCTCAGTCTTGTCAAGCTGAGTCACCTTCTTAGTGGTTTGCAACAGTACTATACCCAATCTTTGACACACCCTCAACGGCATGACGTTACTCGAAGCACCAGAATCAATCAAACAATTGTGCAACAACTTTCCAAATATTCTAACTGACACCAAGAATGGGGCTGGTTCATCTCTCCCCTGATAAAATACCACTGGTTTCTTGTTTTCATTTGCTGGAGCACTCTTCTTTTCATCTCTTTTATCCCATGGGACTTGATTGCTCTGGACAACCTTTTGTGTTTGCTCTTGCTTTTGCTCTGTAGGCAATTTGAACCTAACTCTTCTTTTATCTTCAGTTTTCGGCTTTTCAGGCTCACTTGAAGATCCTTGCACCATCCCCACAAAACCTTGAGACTGTTGTGGGGTCTCCCAAGCGTTGAACGGCGCGTGAGGCACCTCTTCTACCATGTTTGCACTCTGCACGGGACGGGATTGGGTGTTGACTGGAGGACTCCTAGATGAACTAGGTGCTTCTTGAGACATACTCTTTACAACAGATGTTTCGTATAGGCTTCCCAAAATTGTGTCTCTAACTTTTGAGATCTTCATTAACTCATATAATGGAAGACTAACCTTTATCTTCTTAACCTCATCTAGCACATAAGAACTTAATCTTTTCATATCATCTCTTGGGAGATTGTCCTTTTGAGGACGCTGCATCACGTGAATAGGCTATTGGACGGTCTGCTGACCATTTCTATTCTGCATCACATTTTGTTGCCTATATTCTGGAGAATCCCTTGGTAAATTTGGATTATTGCTTGCGTTTGGGTTCGGTGGAGTCGCAAAATTATTCGGAGGAATTGAGGACGTCAAAGGCTCTTTTTGATGATAAGTCCTTTGGTATACTTTGGGTGCTGTTCCTTCGGAAGTCTGAAATGCTTGCACCTCTCTTCTCCCTTCTACCAAAACACTGTTGTTGAGAGGTGGAAAAATGTAGTTACCTTGCTCAAGTGGCTCTTCTGAATAACTGTCCTGAACCTCTGAATACATTTGAGCTTCTGAATAAACTTGAGCCTCCTTGTAGACTTGAGTATCTGGCGCCTCCACGGGACCATTTGCCGAAGCTGGCGGAAATCTGTGATTGACTTCTGGTGGCGCGTAGCTTTGATATTCAGACACAACATTGACATTTTCCAGAATCAGTGCTTGGTCATATCTTTGTACTGGGACAATCTCATATCCAGTAGTCGGAGGATTCTCAGTACCCTCCATGCTTTTTACTTCTCCTTTAAAAATATCAGCCGCTACTTGAAATTCATGGCACTGCAACTCTGAGTGCTGACTTGTATTATGAAGTCTACACCATCTGGACATAGCAGCTTCTGCCAAAAATACTCTGTCTGTGGGACGATTCTCTGGAGGTGGCGGGTTATCTAGCGGTGATGGAACTCCTTCGTTGTTAGGTCCAGTATTCTAGGACCTCTTTTGATATCCTTGGTTGTTATTTCGATACCCATGGCTATTGTCGTGTCCATGTCCGTGATGGGCATCTTGATGGTGCTGAGGATTATTCTGATATCCTCGATTGGCACCTGGATGTGCCTGATAATTCTTCAACATAGATTGCATTTGATTATTTTGATTTCTGAGGTGAGTCACCTCAGATGATAGCCTTTTCATTTGTTCTACTAATTCTTTCATTTCATCTTTCTCCTCTTGTGTCCTTGCTGGTGGCACTGTATTCTGGAGATAGACAGGCTGTGCTGCTGGAGTCTGGGATAAAGGTGCCCCAGGATGGAGAACCAATTGATCCGATGGTGGTGTAACATGATAAGCCAGTTGCGGAACTGGATTCAATGCTAGAATTTGCTGATTCCATGCCAGAGTAAGTGTCTGCATATGATTATTCGTGGTGACCAAGCCAGTGTACAAAGAAGGCCCGGTTATGTTTTGGCCCATATTCTGACTTACTTCAACAGCCTTCGCATATGCTTGGTTCATATCTGCTGGAATGGGATGAGCTTGTCTCACGAACATTGCGGTCAATGGGTCCAGGGCTGCATAATAGTTTTCCCTTGCATCGGGAACAATGTATGGAGTACGTAGCCTCGTGAGGGCTTTCTGGAATCTATTATTGAAGGCGTGGATAGGCTCTTTGTCTTGTCTTCTCACTTCCGTGAATTGGCGGAAGAGCTCTACTGGGGTAATTGGAATACCGAACTTTCCAATGAAAGCCTCTTTCATCTACTCCCATGTTCTTATGGACCCAACTGGCAAATGTATGAACCAAAAGTGTGCTTCCTCTCCCAAAGAATACGGGAACAGTCTGCAAGCTACATCGGCGTATGCAATTTGTCTATTTCGCAAATGATCTTCAAACATCTTAATGTGATCCTCAGCAGAACGGTTTGGATCATTCACTTGATACTTGGTGCAGAAGTGCTCCGGATTCTTAGGCATGTCATGATAATCTGCGAACTCAAGAGGGGATGGATTAGTAACTAGCCAAGTAGCACCATTAGGAGCTGGTTGACCTCCTTGTTGACCTCCTGGTTGAGCCATTGCTTGAATTGGCTGCCGCCTCTGATATACAATTACTGAGGTTGTGGTAGCCTGAACTGGTTGTTGAACAAACACTGGTGTGGTAACTTGAAATGCCTTTGGCTGCGCAAACCTTGAAGTACTTGGTGGAGTTCTGAATAAACTTGTAATCTCTTCTCTGCTTTCTTCACTAGACTGAGCTTCTTCGTTTGAAAATACTTCTTCGCTTGACTCAACTTCTTTACTTGTACGAACTTCTTTCTTCTTCCTTGCTTGAGTAGGCAACTCTAACTCCACGAAGTCTTTGTGTGAACTTGGCGTGGACCTCAGGATTCTTTTCAACTTGTTGGGTGAGAATGAACTGATTCGATCCAGGATGTAGCTGATCACTGTCGGCGAGGAAGAGGAGCAAGTGGGTGTCTTTGATCTAGCAAATTTCTTTCAATTGCAACCTGAATATCAATAGCCTTTTCTTCTTCCTCTTCCAACACGAAGCAAGTTCTCATGTACTGGGCGTAGCTCTCCTTTGTTTTCCAAGCAAGATTGTTCAGTCCTGAAAGAATGTCCTCTTGGTCGTCGTTGAATCAATTCGGAGGTGAAATGAGTGAGTTATGAGTATTTTACTAATTTCCAGTTTACTAATATGAATTTCTAGAACTCAGGATTTTACATCTGATTTATAAGTTTTCAGTTTTAATCATATTTCTGTCATTGGAAAGCAAAAAACATTATTGGAATTCATTCTTATCTTCTTATCTCATTTCTCTATCATTGTAATTCATGTTTTTGCAGTATTTTGAATTGTAAGGTTCTGATTAGTAGTACTAATCTAACCCATTATTATTGCTGCAATTACTTGATTAAATTCTCATTAAATTACCCCTGGATGGTTTACCGCCAGTGTGGATAATTTGATTTGTAACACTCTTATACCCACTTTCATAGTGGAGAATCCCCACAGCTCTGTGGATGCCCGCCGCAGCGGATGAATTGTTTTAAATGTGATCTTTTTCCCCCCACTGTTTGGTGGTAGTGTGGAAATGTTCTTTATGGCTGGTTATCCGCCTATCAGTTTCTAATTTCATAATTCAACACTCCGTCATATGTTAGCACCTCACCCTCAGTGAGATCTTGAGTGCACATTCTTGACGTTGAGTAGTTTTCATTTCAAGTTCAGATTTCAGTTTGATGCTAACGCTAATCCAGTTAACTATTGCTGGTTATGTTGTGCAAATTCATCAAAAAAATTGGTTAGCTTATTTCAGCTTTGCTGAGTGACTCTACTTACTAAAAATAGTAAGTCAAGCAAATGATGTCCAAACGACTCTGAACGAAAGCCAAGCTAAATGATTCTGCCAACTGAAGCCAAGCCAAGCCTCAACCAGACCCTCTATCCACCCTATCAGCCTACGAGGGTCACATAATAGGCTAATCTCAAGAACTAAGAGATGTCAACTGGAAGGGGACATTACAGTCTGCCCCTCCTGAAATTGCTTGTCCGCAAGCAATCTCAACTCCGGATGCTGCAAAATCTCCTCGCTCTCCCACGTAGCATCCTCCACTGGTAAATCTCTCCATTTCACCAAGTATTCCTTGATAGTCCTCCTGTGCAACTGTCTCTCTTTGTATTCTAGGATCGACTCAGGAACTAAGATCAACTTTCCCTCATCTTCTAAGGGAGGTAATACTGTTGAAGGTACCACACGGTGTCCCAACGCCTTCTTGACACGTGACACATGAAAAACATTATGGACCTTACTATCCGCCGGAAGCTCTAGCTCATAAGCCACCTCTCCAACACGCCTCAAAATCCTGAAAGGACCATAATACCGCGGCTTAAGCTTCTCTGATCCACTCTTCCTAAGAGTAGATTGACGGTAGGGCTGCAGCATGAGATATACCATGTCTCCCACATGAAAAGCTCTTTCTATCCTCTTCTTATCTACATACTGCTTCTGCTGATTCTGTGCCTTAGCAATATTTTCCTTAAGAGCCCTCTTAGTGTCCTGACTCTCCTGCAATAAATCTCCAGCACTAGGCACTCTACTGTCACTCAGTAGCAAATCCAGAAAACTAGGTGCCTCATAACCATACAACGCCTGGAAGGGGGACATCTGAATGGTCATGTGAAAAGTAGTATTGTAACAATACTCACATAAATATATCCACTTGACCCACGCCTTTTGCTGCCCTGCAATGTAATTCCTAAGGTAGCCTTCCACCCATTTGTTCACTATTTCCTTCTGACCATCGGTCTGTGGGTGGTAACTGGTGCTCGGTGTAAGCTCGGTCCCACAAAGTCTGAACACCTCATGCCAGAAGTGACTCAGGAACCGACTATCCCTATCGCTAACTATGCTCCGAGGCAAACCATGTAATCTGAAAACCTCATGGAAGAAAACCTCTGCTACCTGTGTAGCTGTGTAAGTGGTGGTGATCGGAAAGAAGTGGGCATACTTCGTCAGTCGATCCACAACTACATATATGCAATCACATCCTTGGGCTTTAGGCAAGCCCGTAACAAAATCCATCGACAGGCATTCCCACTTCCTATTAGGAATCGGAAGTGGCTGCAACAATCCTGTCGGATACGTGTTCTCCTGCTTGTCCTGCTGACAAATAGGGCACTCACGCACATATTGAAGAACATCTGCCTTAAGAACCTTCCATGTAAACCTTTCCCGAACCTGTCTGTATGTTTTGAAGTACCCGGGATGCCCTGTTGTGGGTACATCATGAAAGGCTCACATAATGGTGTTCTTCATCTCAGATCCTGGGATGAAGAAAATCCTGTTCTTGTAGATGATCAAGTCATTGACAAGTGTGTACCTAGTGTCCACCATAGATCCCTCAACAATGTAAGATGCCCAAGTATCCTTGGCATACTTTGCCACAATCAAATGCCTCCAGTCCTCTGCAATATGTACCATAGAACTTAGATAAGGCCGACGTGAGAGAGCGTCAGCAACAACATTCTGGGTACCTTTGATGTAGGTGATATCAAAGTCATATGCCTGTAACTTACTCACCCACTTTTGCTGACGGTCATTTAAATCTCGCTGCCCTAAGAAATGCCTCAAGCTATTATGATCAGTTTTAATACAAAACTTACTGCCCACGAGATATTGCCTGAATTTGGCCAAGGAATGCATTATGGCCAGCATTTCCTTATCATAAATACTGTAAAGCCTCTCTGGTCCTCTGAGTTTTCTGCTCTCATAAACAATCGGGTGCTTGTCTTGCATAAGCACCGCTCCAATACCCTCATTAGAAGCATCACACTGAAGCTCAAATGGCTTTGTAAAATCTGGTAGCGCCAACACTAGACACGTAGTCATAAGTTCCTTGAACCTCACAAAACACTCCTGTGCCTCAGGAGTCCAAAAGAATGCACTTTTTTTCAACAAATCCGTCATAGGTGCTGCATGGCGTGAATATCCACTGACAAATCTGCGATAGAAACCACATATCCCAAAGAATCCTCGCAGCTGTGTAAGGTTCGTTGGAGTAGGCCAATCTACGATAGCACGGATCTTCTTAGGATCCATCCACACTCCGTCTGCACTGATGATATGGCCTAAGTATAACAACTCAGTCATCCCTAAATCACACTTGGATTCCTTGGCGTACAAGGACTCCCTCTTGTTGACGTGGTTTTTGTGACCGCACCAAACAGCAGAACAAAATAGTCCGAAGGCTACTCCATTCTCTCTTGATCAAAGTATTCCGTGCGCTAAGATTGCGAGAAAGTTCGCACGTTCAACTCCAAGGTTCCGAATACTTAGAATACCCTCAGTTGGTTGATGTGTATTGCTGTGTTCTTACGAGGGGACTTACACAATAGTTCAGGGTTCTTGCAGTTAACAGTCAGTGTATGATTTGAAGGGGATTCTTGCATGTATGATTTGGCAATGTAGTACATTTTCCTAAAGCTAATTAGAAATATGCGGAAAGTAAAAGAGTATAGGGCCTAAGAAACTTGTATTCTATTCTAAATGCAGGATATGTGGAGCTCAGTTTTGGCAGACTTCAACCAAATTTCACCTAGCCTCACGTCGAACAGCCTCAGTAAAATTGGTGCAATCTTCAAAGGGATAGCAAAAGATGTTCAAATTATGATTTAACATACATACACCATCACAACGATGCATATAAGCATGCAAACCACAATCGAAGTTAAACTCAAGATAATGTCCAGTTGACCACGCAAGGTGAACTTATCATCAACAAGCCGCTAGTGGTATGGAATGAAAGAAGCTACCTCAACAAAACACCACACATCAAAGTAAACTACTTGCATGAATGAAAGTTATACTACTTGGATTCGAAAGGAAGAAGAAGACCTTGCTAGCTATTCATGACAACACGAATTCCACCATCAATGAAAAGATCTATTATCATGAAAAGTGTTACACAACAATCTCCACAAAAGTTCTCAAAGGGAAAACTTTCTTTCTCCTCCACACTATGCTAAGCAAAATGATCTACTATGCTCTACTCTCTAGCTCTAGCTCCAATGCTAATGTCCAATACTACTATCTAATGAGATACAAATGAGGGGGACTCCCCCTTTATATAGCTAGCCAAGTCCCAAAAGACGGCTAGGGTTACAATCAATAGAGTGGCTAGAATCGTGCCACCTCAACCCTAACCCTAAAATTGCCAGAATAGGGAGTGGTACATTAAATGAATCAAAGATTCCCACTCACTCCCAAAAATAGTAAAGGCAATAAATGCCCACAATCAGTCTTCTAGAAGATCCTCGTCCAGTAGTGCATTCCTGTTCTCCTTCTCTCTGGCTGCGAACTCAACGAATTTGCCAATTACAGCCTCAACCTCCTGAACTAAAATAGGTGGAACACAATCTAGCTGAAACTCTAATACTGTGACTGAATGTTCATGCCTTGCACAAGATTTTCTCCAAGCAATCAAGGAGTCCTACGTGTTCTGGATCAAGGTGGAGAAAGTAGAAGTATTCTCAAAATCATCTTGTACAAAGGTCTTAACATCCGAAAAGAAAGGCACCAGCCTACCCCTCAAATTATCAACATTCACCTCCTCTGGATTCAACCGGCTAGCAAATATGGCCTCAAAGGTATTCTGAACTCCATCTATGATATTGGCCATAGCCTTATGTATCCTGGCTGAATCCGCCTGTGCAGCGTCGAAGAAACCACGTCCCGTGATCACCGAAGAATACCATCTAGAGAAGTCATACCTATCATTCTCCTGAATGACACCTCCATCAATCAGCGATCGCAACGGAACATGCCTCAATACCTCAAGACGCTGAATTACTTTACTCTGGTAGATAGAAGCATCGCCCCAAGCATGATCCACTGCATCCATCCGTGTCAAAATACTGGAGGCTTGCTGAAAAGCAAGGTCCTCCATAAACTTCTCTGTCTCGGTACGGACTCCTGTGACCCACTTATCTGCCTCTTGTGCCATCTTTCCCAACTCTACCAAGCCACTGATTGACTCTCTAGGTACCTCTGCTGGAGGCTCTATCACTGGAATATCCTGCCCTCGAGAACGAGACAACTGCTGAACATATCCGATTAAAGCCTTGTGCTCTCTTTTCAGCCTTTTATATTTTCCTTCCTTCTTGAATAATCTGTCTTTGAGGGCAAGATAGGAGTTATCACACTCCTCTACAATCTGCGCACCAGTGGGGCGTCCTAAATCCAAAGTTGTGACCACATAATTCTAGGCACTGCTTCATTTCGGTCACAATCAACTTTAGGCACGGCAACGTGAAGAGTACGGGAACCATCCTCTTCAGTGGATATCTTCAAAAAATTTCTTACTTTCTTCTTCTGTGGAGGTGCACTGATCCTATTCAAGAACTCTTCCATCTCAACTGCTGGATCAATTTCCTCGCTGTGGCTTCTTCTCATTCTATCCTTAAGCCACTCAGGCACATCATATTGTATATCGAAAGGCTGCTGTTCTTGTGCCTCTACCTCTCTAACCTGCTCAACTTCTATATCATTCTGGCGAGGCTCATCGTCCTCAAGTGGCTGAGTGTCTCCTGAAACTATATCATCATCTTCATTCATAGCTGCCTCTAACTCCTGCTGAAACTGAGGGTGAGTAATAGTCCCCTCATCATCCTGCTGATCAACCCTAACAGATGTGTTGACGTCTGGCCAACCGACTCTCTCCGTGGAGGCTGAATATTATCCTGTACTACTTGCACCTTATTCAGTGCATTCCTCTGATTAGCAAATAAAGAGACCTCCTGTATACTTGGAGAACACGTCTCCAATGGTGATGCAACTGTAACTCGTGGAGGTTCTGGCTGAGTAGGCTCCTGTCGAACTAGCTCTTTCTTTCTGGGCTCTGGACCTCGTGTAATCTGTTTCTTTCTGCCTGTGGTGGGCGTCCTGTGATCTCCCATCATATTGTAAGTCAAAACAATTGACCTACTCTTCAATCTGTTCACACGTCTATCAACCCATGCCCTAGTGAATGTCAGGACAGGAATAGAAAGGGTGTCCAAATCAGCAATCTCAGGTTTCGACCAATCCGGAGGTGGAAGTAGAGTATCTCTAACAGCTGCATAATCAGGATGGACAACGTCCATATCCTCGTTCACCTGGTCTAGAACCGGCACAACTTCGCACTCCCTGATCAGAGTAATAGGCAACCGAAAGAACATTCTCTTTCTAACTTCAATCTCATCCGCCGCATCAGCCCAATAATCCTCAATGGTGGCCTTATGTTTAAACTCCTGACAGTACCCATTTGATGTTATGATGTGGGTCGTAGTGCTGTCGGCTGGTATGATATGAGAAATGATAAAATTGAAGTTCATTTTCAGCCTCTCTAGCTGTCTGTATTGAAGGACACACTTCATCCGAGTTGCCCATGACAATTGGAAATTCTATTCGTCCCTTCTTTTTCTTTTGAATTTTATCAAAGGCAAGCAATTGCCTAGGTATCTCTAGCATTAAAATTCTATCTGTTGGGTACTTAGGCAGCCTATATGGGTATGATGAAAAACCTTGCAGCCTAATGTAAGAAAATCTCGGAAACTATATGAACCAGCACCCATACCTTTCAATCAGCTCCTGGGCATCCCTCGAGATTCTGTGATGTAACCGCTCTTGAAGCAATCTCGTGATGTACATGGTAAAGGAATCGTTGACACGCTTGTAGTGAGTTGTGCTCGCCAAATGTAACTGCAGACAAGCATCATATATTTTAAACTGATGGGAGCCACAACCGACAGGTTCCTTGTAAGAGATCCCCCTGTACTTAGTCATACGTGCCAACATATAAATGATGTAGGAGCTCATATAAAACGTCTTCGTTCTTCGGAGGCCCAGGAGCTGCTCGTGCAAATTATCACTTATCATCTCGGCCCAATTGACATAATCCTTTCCTTCTAGCACGAGATTGATGTAATAAAACATCCAAGGCTCAAAAATGAACGATTGTGCACAACCTCCAACCCTGCTCAGCATCATGATGAGATCACAATATTCTTGTTTCAAATCCTTTGCTATGATCTGCTTCGGCAACTTTGTACGAGAAGGCTTGGGAGTGCTCATCCAGTGAGTATTGATTGTATCCATGCATCTCTCGAATGCAGAAGCGTACATCCGCTCAGCCCGTTCTCTGGACTTGTAAATCATGTTCCTGTGCACCGGGATTCCGAAAGCTTCACCGATGGTTGCTGGAGTAAGATTGGCTAGCACTTGGCCATCTGGTGACATAATTGACCGGTGCTCTTTCTCATAGTAATTGGCGCACTCCATCATCAACTCCGAGCATTGAATGGCTGGTGGGAAACCAACAGCTGCATATAACCCACTTCGAACAATATTGTGCGAAGTAGTCGAAGGCCGATGACTTCCAATTCCCAACATCCTGTTCTTGAAGGTATCCAGGTTGACGGAGCCCAAATTGGTGTCTATCAGCTTGCCCAACTTTGAAATAAATTTTGATTCCGGCATGAATGTCTTGCTCAACTTTTTGATCACAGCTTGTCTGGAGGCACCATTGTCTTTGCCAGTCGCCCTTGCCTCAGCCATCTGCAAACAGTAAACATTCATCAACAATTTAGTTTACAAAATAAAATAAGACATTGTATGGGGCTGCAGTCGACTTCAAGAAGCTGCAATAACTTTTCTTATTTGCAAACCTCAGCTTCTTCTCTTGAACTTCAACACTTAGAAAAAGTTTCTAAGTAAATTTCAGTGACTTCACTACTCTTCAACAACTCCAATCTGCAACTTGAACTTCTGCAAATTCGTACTTCACATCAGTAATCAACAAATTCACACTTTGAAAACTCTTAGCAACTTCACTTCTTCAAGGCATCCCTCTTATCACTGGCAACTTCAACTCTTAACAACAAGTCAAGCTCCGCTACCCAGCAATACAAGCAAATTCGCACCTCTTGACTTCAACAATGGCACTCCTCTAGCAACTTAAGGCGTCCCCCTTCAGCAGCCTTAGCAACTTCAGCAAACTCAAGGCTTAGCCAAAATTCGAACTCTTCAAGCTTCAGTCTCCAGCAACTCACTGCAATGTCAATCCCAGAGCAAATCGAATTCTCCAGCTGTGAAAAATAAGTGAGAAACTTCTTCATTTTATAGCCAAAATTCGAATTCTAGAAGAAGCCAATTTTAGCCAGTGCATTAAACTTCCACTACTCCACTTCAAGAATTCGAATTCTACCTCTTTGGTATTTATGACACTTGTCACTTGACGTCGGGAATCTTGTTCTTCTAGAAACTTGACTTTGACTGGCATCTTTGAATTTGTTTTCGAAAAAATTTAATTTAAATTCATCCATTTTAATTCACCAGCCGGAACTCTGTCACTTGAATTTGAATTTAACTTTGGAGAATTCATCTTCGAAGAATTCAATCAAAATCATCTAGGCAACTGACTTCAAATTCATCATTTGGAAAAAAATCATTCTGAAAACACATTTTATTCATCTTGCCTTAGATAATTTTTTAAATTTTCCCTTAGGAAAATTCACAATTTGAGCACTGATTAAATTCTCCACTGAAAAAGTGTCGGCGAAGTGCGGAAGATCTGGAAATCCATCTATCATCGCAAATGTTCAGTACCCAGAAGAAAATTTTCTTCAGAATGCTTCAAATCCATGGGTCCCCAACGAACGGGTTCATTTAATTTTTCAATTTTGAACCTTAGAAAATATTATTCTGTCAAATTAAATCCATTCTTCGCCTGTGATCATCCTGTGTTGCTCCAGCTTGAGAAATTTTAGTTCATCCTCCATTATCATCCATCTCTAACCTCATCATCGAGAAAATTTGCTCGCTCTTTGCGAAAGAAAATTTCATCACCCTGAGTTCTAGGCGTATTTTCTAAGGAGAAAATATTTCGCCTTAGAAAATATTTTAAGTCTTCTTGCACATCGAGAATTTGCCTTAGGAAATTTTATTTGTTTGCCAGTGAGAAAAACATCAACTTCACTCAGAAGAATTTCCATGAGGGCGTCTAGCATATTTCGTTTCTCACTCACCATTTTACACTTGAAAAAAAAAATTTATTTGAAGTCCCAACGCCTTGGCAATATTTTATTTTTTATTTTACCACTCAAAACTTTAGGCGCATATTGCATATGAAGGAGGATATTCATCCCTGCTTTTTAAAAAAAAAAATTCATCACTTAGCAAGTTGCTTTACTTCACATTTTATTTCACCTTCTAGGCGCATAACACACTTAGCATTTTACTTCCACCACCTTGGAATATTTTCTAACACTTTATAACACCTATCACCCTTGGCGCCTAGCACTTTTGAGGAAAATCAAAAACTACGCCCACATTCATCCTTCACCACCTTAGGCGCATATAGCATTTGTAGAAGAATATTGCCGCGCCTAGGAAATTTTTTTAACACTCTTTGGCACTCACCACCCTTGGCGCATTTAACACTTGAAGAGGAGTCCACACCTAGTATTCACCTTATATTGACCACGCCTTTGAGGAATTCACTCACCTTTCACCTCATTTACCAGCTTGCACTTACTTTTACCATCCTAACTTGGGCGCATTTCCATGTAGGTGAAGGGTGACTCTTCAACTTCACTCTTTTGTCTTCACTTGAGCTTGTTTGGGCACATTTAGGAGGGTGAGGAGGACGAATTTCCTTTGACCTTTTGACTCTCTTCTAACTTGAGCACATTTTAGACTTGATGAAGGACGAAACTTGTTGACTTGTTGACTCATTTAATCTTGAGCGCATTTTAGCCTAGCTGGTGGATAACAACGCCTTGGAGTGACTTTTCACCTCCCTGTTTTTGTCTTGACATGCATGTATTTGGGTGCATTTTGCCTATGGAAGAGGATGAAAAACGTTGACTTTGCTTTGACCTTCTTGCAACTTGGGCGCATTTCACCCCCTGAGAAGGATGGGCGCATTTGGAGGGGGGTGGTGGATATCCAGACTTAGAAATTTTTTTCAACCTTCCTGAGCTTCCCTTGGGCGCATTTTGCCATGCCTACAGGATAACTTCGTTGACTTTCTTTGACTCTCTTCTCCTTGGGCACATTTTGGCCTGTGTGAAGGACGAGCTTCAAACTTAGAATTTTTTTTTCTCATTTTTGCCAGCTTACATGCCCTGCTATTTATAGTAAGTCCTCTGATTTTGCATCTCTAAAGCTCTGAACGACTTGAAATTTTGCACACTGCATCCTGATGACGTTGTTCTGTCGACACTGCCATTTTTAGTTACCCTGCTATTTTTAGCCCATTTCTGAGGATGATCTGCTATAAATAGTAACTGCTTGTTTCTGATAGCTCCATGGCTCCGATTAACTTGAAATTCGAATGAGGCGCTCCTCACCACGTGACCTTACTGTCAACATCAACGCATGCAGTTGATTTACTATTTTTAGCCAGTTTCCAAATTGACTTACTATAAATAGTAAGTGCTCCATTTGACTTGAAATTTTACCAGCAGACAGCCTGAAGGACGCTGATCGCGGTGGTTTACACCGGTTTTCAAAAATTCTGACTTTTTACCCCTCTTTTCAGGCTCCGAAGCTGGAAACCCTAATTCGTTCTGCATGCATATCAAATGATCTCTGTTTCTCTTCGTTTCTGTGGCACTGTGATCAGCTCGTGATTTTGAACTGCTGGGAAGCGGCTGCCGGGACACACCTGCTAAAAATAGCAAGTTCCTTACTGAGTGAGTATCTCCATTTGCATGTCACACCATCGCGAAGCTCTCGAAAAACCCATAAGGAATCATCCGACATGTAAAAGAAACCCTGACATGCAAACCCTAAAAATAGCCTTGGAAGACCAAATTCTGAAAGTTGTCGTCCCGTTTTGCATGTTACATCATTGCGAAGGTCTCAAAAAACCCAGAAGGAATATCTAGACATGCAAAGAAAAAATCTGCATCCAAACCTTGAAATTTGTCCCGAAAGCAAGACTGCTAAAAATAGTAAGTTGTCTGTTTTCGCTCAAATTTTGCATACAAGTAGTCTGATGTGCTCTGAATGCAGTGTGACTGTCGGAATCTCAAAAATGCTGACAAATTGCTTTGAATTTCACACTTACTAAAAATAGTAAGTACCTCAGATCTTGATGAAATTTTGCTGAGAGCCTACCGGAAACATGCTGACAATAGTGTTAAGCTCAATTTTCAATTTATTGACTTCGTTCGACCTTGGACTGACCAGGAAAGATGAAACCCTAATTTTCAGACTTGGTCAATTTCATGTTTAAACTCATTGACGGGTGCAATCCTCGAAAAGGAAGACATCAGAAAAGAGACAGAGCGAGAGAGAGAAAAACCCAAGCCAAAAGACCAGAATGGAGCAAAAATTAGGGGGTCCCCATCTTGAATGGGGCGATGTGTGAAAAGGTCACAACACCTCTCCAAAATGCTGAGTATTGTATCCAAATCAGCCAAATGCTCCTACCAAGTCCTGCTGTAGATCATAATATCATCGAAGAAGACAAGTACATATCTCCTCAGATGTGAGTGGAAGACCCTATTCATGGTGGATTGGAATGTCGCTGGAGCATTGGTTAGCCCAAATGGCATCACCACAAACTCGAGGTGTCCACAATGACAATGGAAAGCAGTCTTCTCAACATCCTGCTCACAGACTCTAATCTGGTGATATCCCGATCTCAAGTCTATCTTCGAGAAGTAACAGGCACCATGGAGCTCATCAATAAGCTCATCTATACGAGGTATGGGGTACCTGTTTTTGATGGTCCTCTTATTCAGGACTCTGTAATCAATGCACATACGAAGTGTACCATCTTTCTTCTTCACTAGAACCACTGAAGAAGCAAATGGTGATTTACTTGGTCGAATGTGATCCATAGCAAGCAACTCCTTGATAGTCTTCTCTATCTCATCTTTAAGCCGCTTTGGATGTCTGTAAGGGGTAATCATGACGGGCTTAGTGCCCTCCTCAAGCTCTATGATGTGCTCAATGCCCCTGTCTGGAGGTCTCCTTGGTGGAATATCACTGAAAACCTTCCCATGCTTAACTCTGATCTGCTGAATGTCAGGGTGATACTCGGTCTTATGCTGTCCCTCCTGTATAGGTGTCAAAGTGCACTCGGCAGCCCACTCAACCATGTCATGACGCATAAGTCTCTCCATCCGTCAGAAGGAAAGTCCTGACGTTACTGTCCTGAATGGCCTTAAGGATATGAGTCTTCCCATCCACATCAAACTAAATCTCCATGTCTTTGAGACGAAGTGTGACTTCCTCAAGGGAATGAAGCCACTTCATGCCCAAAACTAAATCAATATCTCCCATATTCACTACGTAATAATCAGCCTTGAATTCATAATTATTCAAGCACAAAGGAAGATCCTTAATCATACGGTCACATCTGAGAGTGTAACCATCAGCCACCTTAACCTGAATGCCCTCAAACTCGGTTATGAGTCCACGCTTCTCCACAAATTTAGCATCAATAAAATTGTGTGTGGCTCCTGTGTCTAGAAGGGTGATGACCTTTTGACCCGCCAAAACTCCACGAAGTCTAAAATATTCCTCCTGCTGAATGCTAGACAACCATTCCTTCTAGATTTGGAGCTCTGACTCTACCTCTGCCCTAGGCTCTGAAGCCTCTGATTCTGACTCCTCAGAACTCTCCTGCTGTTCGGAATTCTCAGATTTCGAATCCTCGTAATAAGCCCACATAACTCTATTGGCCTTACCCTTAGGCCGCAAAGGACAATCGTGGTTAGCGTCGTAGGGACCTTTGCAGTAGAAGCAAAGCTTCTTCCTGCGCAAATCATTAAGAGTCTCACGATCCAAGGGTGCTGCTGATTTACCCTTTGAGTCACTCTTAAAATCAGATCTCTCCTTATTCTTATTAAATCCCTTATTGTCCCTGAAGGAAGTAGTATTTCTGGAGTTGAACTTGCTAGATGGTGCTGCAAGTTCCATGCTGCGCGCCTTCTTCATAGCTTCATGTAGTGAAAGAGGATCAAATGCCTTGATCCAACCTCTCAGTGGTTCCAACAATCCCTCCACGAAGAGCACAACTAGACGCCTCTCTGATATGTTTGGAACCATTATGGAGAACCGCTGGAAGTCTCCTATGTAGGCCTCCAAACTAGCAACCTGTGTCAACTGGGCCAAGTCTTTGAAGACTCAGGATCCTTCTTGTCGAATCGTTCCACCAATCTATCTACGAACTCCTGGTAAGTGGTGATACGATCGTGCTGAAGTGTCACCATCCCATGATGCCACCAGTCATAAGCTGCTTCCTCAAGGTACAAGGTAGCATATATGATAGCATCCTCCTCTACCATGGGACGCAATGTAAGGAAGGTATCCAACTTACTGATCCAAGTCTGAGCTGTAACCTTACTGCTGCCGTTAAACATAACTAAAGAGAGCTTGTTTGTGGCGTGCTTCAGGTCACTGTTCTGATGCCTAGGCCTCCTATCCGGCCTGTTCTTGTAATGCTCTCGCCTCTGTGTGATAAACCTGTCAAAAGTAATCCTCTCTGACCTCTCGGGTCAATAACTCCCACTCGTCGTTTGCTGCCATAAGAATATCAACGAACACTGCCTCAGGCTCCTCATCTACCATAGGCCCATCGGGCTCCTGTCTCACAAAAGTTGGATGGGTAGGCCTATCTGCTGTCCGTGACACAGTCCTGGGTATCCTCCGTGAACCTGCATCACTCCTGGCCTCATCACGTCGTGGTGATGGCCTCCTAGGTGAACCAATCCTATGTATCGCCACGATCAACTGCTGTAATACATCAGTTACTTGCTGTTGGCCTGTCCAAAGATCTCCAAGAGTATGTAAGACCTCTGCATCATCATCCCTAGGATTTGGAGGAATCTCTGTTCTATCAGCCTTGGTACCCGGCTGCCTGTTCACTCTCTGTTCCCTGTCAATCAAAGCTCTCCTGCGAGTGTAATATCTGTGAGGCCCAACCTCTTGTGGTTGCATATGAATTTCAAACCCTCAGGCTGGCAGGAAACCGCTTTGATACCACTGTAGAAACCCCTATTCTCACTGTCCGGAAAACTGAATGTTTTTTTGTTTGTTTTGATTTTTTGTGAATGTTTTAGGTTTTTGCGTGCAATAATAAAGAATGCGATTTTGAAAGAATTGCTTCTAAAATCTATAATAAATTCAATAAGCTGAAAGCTGACATATTTGAATCTCTGAATCGATGACCAATGGTTTTATTACGCTTTCACGGTGCTTACAATATTCAAACCCTAACATGCAAATAAAAAGACAAAGCTGATTGCATTAATTAAAAACCTGATTTGCTGATTACAGGCGCTCCAGAATGGTGTAGGTTTTGTACGGCCAACCTCATATAACATTTCTCCTGCCTCGAAAGATGTGCAAACCCTTGAGATATGCAAGGCGTCCCATTTGATGTTGGCAGAGACTGAAAAAGCTAGGCGTCCCACTCTACAGGAGAAGTTAGCCTCAAGGCTGAATAGCACGGCCCAAAACCAGCAAGAACAAATCCGTACCTTCTTGGAAAGTGTGCCAGATAAAGATCCCAACCAGCCGCTTAATATTATTCCCTTCTCTGACAAATATGAATCAATCTCCGAATGATAACTTCTGAATAAACTGTGATAATTTATGGATGAAATTATCTCTCTGATAAGCAATAAATTAGTTGGTATTTCACAGCCTCTGAACTGCAGACACTGAAGATGGCTCGTTCTCCAATGCAAAAGATAATTGAAACCCTTGGCTCCGTTCTTTGAAGGAAGAATTGATCAAAGTCGATTTTCATAACATAATAATGTTTCTTCACAAGTGAAAACCTTATATATTCTTCAAGAGGGTCGACTTCTCTCCAAAAAACATCATTTAAATAAAGTTGAGTTTTCACTTTTAATATTTCCATAGTTTGCACGCACTTTTAATTATAATTAATAATTAAAAAGTGGCCCCTTCTTCATGTTGGTCGACCCCTTCCTTTAAGTCACTTAAGTTATAATATTTAATTATATTATAACTTTATAATATAAGCCTTTAATTAATTAATATTTATTTTAGCAAACAATTATTAATATCTCTCTCAAAACAAGTCCAAATGACGAACCGTCTGAAGCCAAATGATAAGTGACTGAATCAACATACGACCAAACGATACTGCTAAAAATAGTACTGGTGCTTTGTTGAGTGACTCTACTTACTAAAAATAGTAAGTCAAACAAATGATGTCCAAACAACTCCGAACGAATGCCAAGCTAAATGATTTTGCCAACTGAAGCCAAGCCAAGCCTCAACCAAACCCTCTATCCACCCTATCAGCCTACGAGGGTCACATAATAGGCTAATCTCAAGAACTGAGAGATGTCAACTGGAAGGGGACATTACACTATTCTATTTCATTTATAATTAAACAAGAAGTTGTAAAATAGCAAGGCTCTAGTCCTTTAAAGCTCCTCAATCCTAGGCTAGGAGGAAGATACAATGTTGACTTCTATAGAGAAGAGAAAAGGGCTAATTCAAGCATTTGTCATTGAGCTAGCTTCTTGAAAAATAGTGCAAGATCATAATAGTCCTAAAGGAGTTCTTTAAAGCTAGAGCATCTTAAATGATGACGTTGAACTTCGAATTCTCTATAGACCGTTTCAACATCCCTCAACTAGTCAATATAGAACCCCCTTCTACCCATAGGGTTTGGATATTGAATTTAACTATTTGAAGACTTTCCAACAAATCTAATGCTTCAACCTCATTGGTGCATCACACGCAAAGAAAGAAGTCCCCATGATTATGGAGCAATAAGACTTTTGTATAACACTAACATTGTTTGTACTATAGCTTATTTTGGGAAGAGGCTAGGGTTTTGCTTCTTCTACTACTTATCCTATTGAGGTGGAGATGGTCTGTGCAAAAGATGGCCTTCTTTCAAGTTTTCCTTATTTTCCTATTAAGGTGGAGATCAAGGATAGTGATGGGATCTTGTGTCTACATCAAAAGGTAGCGGGTAATGTTTTATCCTACTATAGGCTCTTGGTTGTTCTTTTTCTTTGGCTTAGGAACGTTTTATCCTATGTTGGTTTGTTTTGTGGCTGTTGCCCTAGTCTTGTAGCAAATGGGTTTCTTTGGTTTATCTTTAGGTAGTGTTCCTCTTTAGGGTTTCAGATCCCTTCAAAACCTGTTGGTTCGGATATGATGTGAACCTTTGTACAAGGTTTTGAGGCTCCTTCAAAACCTATTTTTCCCATAATCAAAAACATTGTTTGTACTACTCAGATTTCTTTGAGAAAGGTAGCTAAGATTTAATTTTAATGCAAATCCATCCCCCACGTCCACAAGTTTGGAGTTTTGAGGGAGGGCAAGGTGACAAGGGAGGGAGACACAAATGTCTAGCGAACCTCCACCAATCGTCTTTATTCACACTCTTAACAAATCAATGCGGAATGTACAAATAAATTTGACTTGAGTGATGTTTAACGTTAAGACAAATTTAATCTTCTTATTTTGTGCTCCTCTTAAAGTTTCAT
The DNA here is from genome assembly GCA_007258455.2 of Sequoia sempervirens. NCBI lineage: Eukaryota > Viridiplantae > Streptophyta > Pinopsida > Cupressales > Cupressaceae > Sequoia > Sequoia sempervirens. The sequence continues at coordinate 80,771 of VDFB02264787.1, read as the reverse complement.
TAATTGGGGACACTCAATTCAAAAAAATGGAGAAGCTAATATCATACCACTAAAATTGAGCATCAATCCTCGTACTTTAAAAAAAATAATGAAACAATAATAAATGTAAGTAGAAATGAACTTTCATTAATGCACAACCTAGGTAATTCATTGGTAATATTTTTCTCAATAACAAAACAAAACAAACAATGGTACAAATAATTTATATGCATCACTAGTTTTTGGTTGTTGACAATTCCTTATCTAGTGCAATTTATTTTAGACCACTTAATGTAGAAACGATTATGAACAAAGATACATTGCAGAAACAAATTAATAGAATAAATTCATGAGTCAATAAATTTTAAAAAATATTGAATTAGATATACATCATCTCTCTCATAATCATGACATTTTTATGGCTTGAATATCAATGAAGGAAATGCACATATGGAATGGCATATTTATAATAGAACTGTTGTTTGCATACACGATCATGTGCCTTGGTTCACTTGCAGCTTCTATATAGGTCATCGATTATGCCCTGCATGAACAAGAAGAGGATTCACAAGAACCTGATCAAGTACTTAATAACTTGTATACCCAATTTCAAAATGTGAAACCCATAGCTTCATAAGATGGAAGTTTAGATACAGATATCTATACAAGTTCAGGTTTAGTGCCTTGAATGATTACAGTTAAAACAAAAGTACATTTTCAATAGCCTTACCTTGTAGTAGTTCAATAACTGAGGCCTCTTCATTTTAAAAGTTGGAGTAATCAGGTCCTTCTCAACACTAAATGGATTAGGTTCAAGGTGAACTGCCCTTAGCAGTTCAAAACCCTTGAGCTAGATTTCACAAGCACAATAATGAATCAAAATGACCTATCCCACATAAAAATGAACTAAAATTGACAAATCCATGATAAAAATGTACTAAGCTTGACAGATCCATTGATAAAAATGTACTAAAATAGACAAATCCAAGATTAAAATCTATAAATTTATAACTGCCACCAAAGCTATGTCAAAATTCAAAATACCTTGTTCTTCTTCCCTGTTGCATTGAGCTCATCAAGGATATATTTCTTTGCCTTTGGATTTTCACACAAAGATTCAAAATTTCCTGTTTCCCCATTTGCAGTGCCCCAGCTTTCAAGTGCTTGTGGATTAGGGATAACAATGGCTACAAGAAAGGACTCAAAGCTGTTGCCATAAACCCATATCTGGAAAATTGACATATCAAGACCAGTGCCAAATGAATTAAGATCACAGAATCTACTGATAGTGAAGTTCCTTCAAAAATAAATCTAGAAAGTTTACACAGCATGTTGATATATTGGCCCATTATAGCACAAAAAATTTATACATATAAATAACAAATTAAGAATTTTATCAGACCATGAATAGTAGAAATTAATCTTCTTGTTTCTGACCACTTTACTTCAAATTTCAATAAAGAGGCAGTTTAGAATGGTACAATATGCCTTAATTCTACATTTTTAAGAAAGTTACATTCATCAACTACTCAGCATTTTGCTTAACCTACAACTAGAAATTATTTTTTGTTTGGAAGGAATAATCTACTTATAACTAAAGCCAATTTACAAATAAGTAATCATATCAACTTAATTGGATTCACTCAAATCCAACGAAAGCTAAACCATCCAAGCCTTTCAACATAAAGATTGGTAACAATATGGCTAGTCATTTCAAATACATCTAACACGAGGAACAAGTTTTGTATCTTCCCACTCAAAGGATTAGATCATATATGAATACCACGTACGTGAATATAAGAGTAATGTAAGTCTTCCTATTTCTCAAGCTTGTATTAAATGTTGCCTTTTATAGAAAGTGTATTTTAAATTTATTTGGCTAGTTGGACAAGGCGCCCACACACTCCTTTTAATTGATGTTTCCTATTTCTTTCAAAACCATTCACTTTGTATTTTCAGTAACTTGGGAACTTTGCCATAAGAGCTTTTTGAAACATGTAGTGCTAGAATGTTATAATGGATTGGGTGAATGCCACTTTTTGTTTCTCAATAAAGAGATAATTGTATTGATAATAAAGAAGGTAGCTCCTGGAATGAACACAGTGGACGGCAATTGAATTTACAGAACAAGCCCTTGGAAACAAAATTGGCTCTGTACAGGTTACCAACTAACTTGAAAATATAAATTATTACCAACTGATTTCACATACCAAAATCACAAATATAGAATTATAAATGAATTTTATCCACTCACAAAAGTACAACTGACAGATTGGATACCAGTACATTGATTTCAAGTCTGTATGACCCTTCCTTGGCTGGTAAAAAGCCTTGTATAGACTGTTGGGCAACTCCAAACAAGACTGATCAGCAACAAACCCTTCAAAAACTCCTCAAACAAGATGGTACAGCCTCCCTAGGTAGGTTGACCAGCTCCCATAAATCCAACCCACTCAAAAATCATCAAAACTTGAGCAAAGTGGCGCCCAAGTACTAGGAAGGCAATGATCAAACACCCACAAAATGATCTCCAGTCTTCTAATCAGTGTGAATGAAATAGGGATCAGCTGAGCTACAAAAGGGCACTGACCAGCAACACACAAAACTGAAAACTCACTCCAAAAAGATCCTACAAAGCTACAAACCAACACTCCACACCAAAATATATCTAGAAGACATCGTAACAAACAAAAACTGAAAGAACAAAGGAAGCCATCACCAATATAAGTTCAACTGCAACCCCTGAAATGGAGCTACACCACAATTCAGCTAGGAGATATCTTGCAACCTCAAAATTGAAGTCGACTTTGAGGGATTTTGTTGTCAAAGCCAGAGGAGATCGCTCTACATTTCGGAAACACTTCGTTATCACAAATTAGCATATGCAAATGAGAGCAAATGAGGGCATAAATACAGCTTTGGTGATGTAGGTGTATCTTGTGGTGCATTTTGTGTCATGTTGCAAAGTTTTGATTTTTGCATTGATTGGTTTTGTTTTGTGTCAATAAGGTCAATTTGGACCATTCTAGGCCATTTGGGATCCTTTTAAGTCATTTTGGTGATTAGGAGCAAAAGGTTGTAAAAGTTACAAAAGTTGTCATGTCAAAGTTGTAAAAAGTTGCAATTTTGGTTTTTGGTAGTTGGAAGTCGGTTTGGTAGTTGTGAATGAATGTAATTGCATAAATATTGGAATGAAGTTGGAGAAGAGATGGAATGAAAAATGAACATTTTGGAAGCATTTTATTGTGTTTTTCATGGTGAAACAGATTGTAAATTGGATTGTACGGCCTTGTACTATATATTACGACCTCCAAGTTATTGGAAAAGTTGGAGAATGTTGTTAGCCTTCTAATGCTTTTGGTTTGACTGATTTTAATTGTGTTTTGTGAAAGTTATGATAAAAATAGTGATTGCCATGTACAAATTTTCATTGTTTCCTACCTGAAAAACCTCTTTTGTACAGATTGTACGACTTGATATGGTCGAGGGCAAGCATGGGGATGATGAAACTATGAAATACAAAACTTTTGGTTTGTGTTTGGAGTCATTTTATTAAGTTTTGTGAAAGTTATTGCATTTTTGGCGATGACAGCCTTGTAACCTAACTAGAGTTTCCAGAAACACTAAAAAATTCATATCTTTGTTTTCCACTGTCAAAAACTCATGAAAATTGGTAGAAAGTTTTGTTTTAAGGATATCTAAGAATCCTTTTAGGCTCAAGCCTTTAAAAGTTTGCATGTGTGAGGAATTAATGACAATGTGCTCTCATTTGTATGTAAACAGCCTTAAAACCCTGGTGACTTGAGGGTTTGATAAGATCTATACTTTGTGTGAACATGATTGGTTGGGAATCAATAGAACATGTTGTAAGAAGATTGAAATATCAAGGAACTCATGCATCATGCTGGTTTTCCCTTGTTGAATGCACATTAGGCTGCCATGGCTATGTTTCCAATGTGATCTAGAATGCATTTAATCATTGTTTGAAATGAATCAGTTTATGAAAGTTGTCAAGTGAATCAAGAGTAGTTCTTTTCTCTGCATCATTTTGAGACCCAGAAGTTTGAAAACTCTTTCCTTCCAAAAGAGGACACCACACTTGGGAAGAGAAATAAACTTTATTAAAATTCACTAAAAACCTCTATTTGGTGTCCACCATAGTCATGCTTTAATTTTTGCTTTTTAAAACAACTTAAGTCAACAAGTGCTAGGTGTGGGGCTCCAAGGGGCCACTTTGACATTATAAAATTAACTTAAGTTGCAAACCTTTCCCCCTTTTGAATTCCAAGGATGGTGGAGAAGCCAACTGTTAAAAATATCAAGATGCCAACAACTGCAACTGCCACCATTGCCAGAAATAGTAACCCTGCACTAAACTACCGTCAAGACCACTGCCAGAAATAGTACTTGCCATAAATAGTAAGAGTGTCCAAACTCAAAATAAGGACATTTGATAAGCAATTGTGATTTACTAAAAATAGCAAATGACTACTGTCATGTCCCCAAAATAGAACACTAAAATTACTAAGCATTAAAATACAGATACATAAATATTAATGATTTTATTATTATAATTATCAAGATAATATTTTAATTACGCAATTATTATATTAGAACAATTAATCTTATTTGTAAATATCATAACAAAATGTCATACAATAGAATAAAATAATAATAAGATTATTTTATAGATATCAAATAAAATAAAGCAATAAAATAAACATAATCAAATATTAAATTATTATGGTCATGTTATTATTCTAACATAATGTGAATAATACAAGTAAGAAATATTAGAGTAAAGTAATCAATATAGTATAAAGATTGACAAGCTTACAATTAGTATATTTTATAAAATAGAAATATAGTAAAAGATAAAAATAAAGAAATCCCAAATCATGGATTATCGAATTCCATTTCATTCAAGCCAAACGATTCTCCCAAAAGCAGTGCTTGACTCTAAGGCGACAGTATCTCTCCAAGAGACATGTTGGTGGGAAAAGACTCTTCAAGCAAATCAATATTTATGCAGGTATCGCTCAAAGACAAGGCGATCATCAATGGGAAGATTTGAATTGGAACGGGATTCAAAATCATTTAATTTTCCTTGACAGCTAATCACTAGCAGAGGAAGGAAATAGGGGAATTACACGACATTGTGCATGGGATATACATGATCGGGGAGGTGTTTGGAAATCAAATAAGCGGCCACCTTTCTAACCCCATTGACGACTTGTATCATCTGCCTGCCGACTTGCCTAGCCACCTAATACATAGGAATAAGAATAAAGAATATGTGTTGTAGAGGAAGCACCACCGTAGCTGAAGTAATGGTAAGTAAATCATGTTACTTGAGGAGTAACTACAGATTATGTTGCAAATCAATCAAAGTAAATAGATAATAATCAATGAATGCCTAGCAAAATAAAGTAATAGCTGGTATTTGATATATATAGATAAATATATAATAGATACAAATATATTAGAGGTAATATGTTTCCTGTATGAATAATTCAGATGTCAATAAATATATTTGTGGCAATTGATAAGTAGATAAGTAGGAGGTATTTTTCCACAGCGTGTTAAATTATGATATTGCTATCAGGATTCAACTGTGTAGTTTTACGAGTCAAACTCATTGACCCATGTTTCATGACTAGTGGTTCATAAGAACCCATCTCTCATGATAATGAAAGACCCACTTGGCACTCATTGCATCTAGGTGATGCTCACAGAGGTGAAGCATTGGGCCGTTCCAGGAGGTCACCCATCCCAGTATTGCTCCAGCTCAAGTGCGCTTAACCAAGGAGTTTTCCCCAAGGTTAAGACCACTTAGCTTGCAACCCCATTTGCAAAACCTTCAGCAAGTATTGTGCCTTATGAACCATTCATTATAGAGCCCCTTGAGCTCATCAATTGATAAGTAGGAGGTATTTTTCCACAACGTGTCAAATTATGAACCACTACTCATTATAGTAGCGGTTCATTATCAAACCACTACTCATGAAACATGGGTCAATGAGTTTGACTCGTAAAACTACACGGTTGAATCCTGATAGCAATATCATAATTGATAAGTATTTATATATATTTGGACATATATATAGATACATATATAGAGAGAGAGAGGGAGAGGAGTCTCATTAAGACCCCATAGGTGGTGGACACATGCACTTACATATATAACATATTATTTGCGATTATCCAATAATGAATGCTTGTAGCAATTATTGAACCTTATAAGTAATGATGACTCTATGCGTTCACTAGGATGTTAAATGGTATAATGGAATTCCATCTATGGAATCTTGAAAGATGTTAATATCTAACCTACTCAGGAATTACATGATAGAAGGATCATTCAAAGTGAGTAGAAGAAAATGAATACTCCTTTGACAGGAATGAAATATTTATATCATCTTGGATCTTAAAGGTTGTTATTACTGAAATTTATTGATCTCTAACGTTTCTAATGTCTCTTGAGAAACACTTTGAATACAAGACTCAGGTTTAAGTGCTTCCACTAGGAAAGGGGTCATTACAACTACCCACCAAAGATTTTAGAAAACTCAAAAAAGACCCAGAAAACTCTTTGGAAAACTCTTACAATATCTTCTTGAAAAGCAAATGAAAAAACCTCCAAGAATCTTGGAAACCCTAGAAATGCCTTTGAGTAGCCTACAGGACTCCAAAAATAGGCTAATGGTCACTAGAAAGCTTATGACCAAAAAGGGGACATTAGACTTCTCCCTCCCCAAGATTGCTTGTCCTCAAGCAACCTCAACCTATGCACTGATTGATTCAGAGTTAAACTCAATATGACTCCAAGATCCCAAATAAATCTGAGGAATCCGTAGCTCCCCCAAATAGGAACACTGTTTTGTTGGGTACTCGCAAATGTAATCTCCTGAAGTTCCCCTATAGGAAGAGCAATCAATCTCAACAAGACCTTAGTCAACTACGTGGAGAATTGCCCCCCCACAATCATAACTCTGTGGCACCCTATAGGTAAATTTGAGAAAGTTAATGCTAACTCCCTCATTCTCAGCTTCCTACATTCCATCATTAAGGTCATAACTGAAAAATAGTCTGCTGTCCCAAACATAAGAACAAGTGAATGGATTAGAATAGCAATTGCTTGGTGCTTGTGCACTCCAACCACACGGATTATGACTGCCCAAACTCAACATTCCCCTCATCTGAGACCACAAGTCAATCCGGCTAAGGGGCTGAATGGACTGAAAACGGTCATACTTGCAGCTCTCCAAGTCTGAAATGGTGAACTTGAGGTCTGATATTTGAAAAATCAGCATCCAAAAAGAACAACTGCTGCAACACTCAAAAACATCAGCAAAAATGACACCTCTGCTCATGTCCATGGTTGGAAAAGTCCTCTCAAGTGTCACCAACACAACCATTCTTTGCTCAGAATCTCTCTCCAATCCATTGGTGGGGACATCAATGGACTCATAAGATGACTGCAAAGAGAGGTAACAACGACAATTTGTTTATGCCTACGATCTTGGGCACAAAAAACCTCTCCCCAAATGACCCCATCATGTTGGGGCTGCCAACAATTCATCAACTTGTGTGACAAAACCCTAAGAAATTTGTGAACATTTAAAACCTCAACACACCAACATTATCTGTTTCAACAAGATACTCCATTCCTAGCAATGAATCCACAAGCCCAACCTCCTTATCGCAAGGATCCAATCCATCACACCTTATCATAGGAAATAGATCAATCAGAAATAATGGCTCTTCTATCACCTTGCCTTCATGCATCTCAAATAAAGGACTAGGAAATGTGAGCTCTACTTCCATGTCAAATAGGGGGTTATCGTGAGTTCGGAAACTGTTTCCAACATCTTGCTTCGACCTTAATCCTTGCATCATCTTGCATGTAATAGTGCTAGATCCCCTGTTAGTCATTCCTTTCAATACCACCTTCCTATCACCATCTTGGAATTTCAGCTCCATGGATTTTAAGTTCAAGGTGATTTCCCCTAAAGAACGAAGCCTTTGCATATCCAACACGATATTTGTGCCTCCAGTGTTGACAACATATAAGTCATCATTGACTTTGTTGTGGTTTAACAGGATCCTCAATTGTAGTAACATTCTAACACAAGACATTGTGTTACCATTGGCAACCATGACTCTGAAACCTCCAAATTTTCTAGTCTTGAGCCCACGTTGTGCCACAATATCCTCGTCAATGAAATTATACATAGCACTAGTGTCAATTAGAGCAACAACTTGCTACCCTTTCAATAGCCCTCTAAGTTTGAAAGAATTACTTCTTTGAAGGCTAGAGATCCTTGCAAGAGTGTGACCACTTTCTTTCACTTTCCCAGTCTCTTCTTCTGACCCTTTTTCTTTACTTTCCTTCGCTTCAGCTTGCTGGTCTAAATTTTCTGATTCTGGTCCATTAGCTGAATAGGCCTCCAATTGATGGTTCTTCCCTTTTTCCCAACACTTGTGACCTGGGGCCCATGGCTCTTTCCATGTGAAACAAAGATTCTTCTTCCTTAGCTCTTTTTGTAATCTTCCTCCACCTTCTTTGCGGGGTTTTCTTTGGGTTGAATGTTCTCCTTGCTATCACGCCTCTTGTCTCTATCATGCGGGAAGGTCTTAGGTGGAAATTTGTTCTTTGGGGCTGCAAGCTCCATGCTTCTTGCCTTCTCTATCGCTTCATGAAGAGTTGGTGGGTCAAAAGCTTTAGCCCAACCTTTCAATGGCTCCATTAGCCCTTCACTGAAAAGGACTACAAGCCTCTTCTTCATAATACCAGGATCCGTGACAGAGAGTCTCTATAACTCTAAAATGTAAGTGTCAAGTGAACCAAACTGCTTCAATTGCATGAGCTCTCTAAAACGTATTTCAGGATCTTTCTTGTCAAACCTCTCGATGAGTGTGTTGGTGAACTCATCATATGTAGTTACAAATTATGGCCAAGTGTGATAAGGCCATAATACCACCATTTGTGGGCAGCTTCATCCAAATGAAGAGCGGCAAACTTAATGGCATTCGACTCTGGCATTGGCCTCAATGAAAGATAGTTATCAAGCTTCTAGACCCAAGCTCTAGCCGTTCACTTATCACTCCCATTGTAATGTGCTATAGTCACCTTCCCAAGGGCTGGTTGATAATCCCTTGGAGGCATAGGACCACAATTCTCATATCTTCCACCTCCTCTCTTCTTCTAGTTCATGAATTGGTCCCTTGTCAAAAACTCATGGATCTTTGCAGGAAGGGTAACCTACTCCATGTAGCTATTTGAGCTTTTGGTTTAGTCGGAGGTTCACTTGAAGCAATTCGGATCTTTGCAACGAGAACTTAATTTATGGTAGTAGATGTTACACAGTCCTATAGCTTACAAAGGTGTTCAAACTCATAAATCTTTCAATACAAATGATAAATAGAAGGGCCACACCTGTGACTGAAATTTAGAGGCATTGAATTGTTAGAGAAGGCATGATACGCTGCCCAGAAAGGCACCTCTAGCTACGCACAGTAATGAAAATCCTTCCCACATCCCACTCAGAAATTTTGAGTGCTCCAACACACCGAGAGCAGCTTCTCAACTAATTGTCCACCAAATGTATGAGTCTCAAAACCTACAAAACGCAAATTAGAAAGATAAATCATTGTAGTGGCACTATAGCGCGGGTACTATTCACATCACTGTAGCGCGGGTACCATTCACATCATTGTAGCAACAGATCAATAACTTTTGATTTTCTTCTCCAATGATGGTTATTTCAACAATATAAAATCTGCTCTTCAAACTCTTGTAAACTTCTTTGATGCTAGACTCCTCTTCAAATGCACTAAATAATTCTCTCATACCAAAGAGGGATGATGCACAGCCAGCAATAAAATATTCTTCAATAATAATCTTCAAAACTTCTGATCTGCAAAAGAATATTCTTTGTAACCCTTGATTAGTTCTTCAATGAAGCCCAATGTCGACTCCCGGATGAAGCCAACTTTCTAAGCAATCTTAAGCTAATATCTCAGAATGCCCAAACTTCGAAGCAGCTATGTTCTCCAAAACTAATAATGGCAGAAAAAGTTGAAACCCTAGGTTTCTTCTTCTCCACGGTAAAACTCTTCCAAACCAAATATCAAAATCTTGAATCAATCCTTTTGTGCTATTGATAACACATTATATACTTTTTCCCTCTAGAAGTTTCATTTAAATCATTTAAATGATATTTAATATATTTCATGAGCACTTTATAACTTAATAATAATTCCTCATAAGTGACACCCAAATCAAAATATCACTTTAAGTCATTAAATGGCCCCCTTTAAACATAAAGTTATAATATAACTTTATAATATGCTTTTAATTATTAATTATTATTAAAGTCACCTTTAATAATAATTAAATGATATAACTTGCACATTAATCCATATTTCGCTAGGCCAACTGAAAATTGGGATCAACACTAAAATCACCACATGTCCAAGTGCCTTACTATAAATAGAAACACCAGACTCTCATGACCTGCTGACTTACTATAAATAGTAAGTGTGTGAAACAGAGTCTTGAATCACCGAATGAAGGCCAATCCTGAACCAAACTGAGCTCTGGAGAAGAAAACACTCTGATATCTGCCAAACAAGACCATCAACCCATCTGTATTAGCCTACAAGGGTTAGCTAATAGGCTAAACCAACGAGAAACTGGAATGAGCTAAAATGGGGACATTACATAACAATAAAAAAAATAAAGAACTTGACCACTTATTCAGCGGGAGCACTGTTGTGACTTTTTCACAACTCGCCCCATTCAAAATGGGGACCCCCTAAATTTTTCTCCATTTGGGTCTTTTGGCTTTGCCTTTTTGGTTTGTCTCTCTCGGTCTGTTCCTTCCATTTGCTAGTGTACTAACCATTTGACCTGGATTTGAATTATGACTAAGTCTGAAGGGTTTTTCAATGAATTAGGGTTTATAATTTTTAGACTACTTTGAGGTCAAATCGATTGGATAATCAACTTCTGAGCTTAGCACTGCTGTTAAAACACTTCAGGTGGACTCCCTTTGAATTTTCACTGAATTTTGCAACTTTCTATTTTTAGTAAGTGACAATTTAGGGTTTGTTTTCTCGAGATTTTCACGTTCTGACGACTTCATTACATTCTGAGCACTTTGAACTCATCACTGGCAAAATTTGAGCAGAAACGGACAACTTGCTATTTTTAGCAGTTCTGCCTTTGGAGGCAATTTCTAGGGTTTACATGTTGAATTTTCAGATGCATGTCCGGATATTCTTTGTGGGTTTTTCGAGACCTTCGCAGTGATATGACATGCGAAATAGGATAACAACTTCCAGCGTTCAACCTTCGAAGACAAATATTAGGGTTTGCATGCAGATTTTCTCAGCGCATGTCGCATATTCTTTCTGGGTTTTCCAAAAGCTTCGCAACAGTGTAACATGCAAGTGGAACTGGTCCCTTTTCTGCAACTTGCTATTTTTAGCCAGTGCTTGCATGTTGAAGATTTTTCTGGGTTTTTTTTGGGTTTTTCAAAGTTTTTCGAGCAGTGTGACATGCAAAATCATCTGACAGCTAGTTGGTCACTTTTTCAGCTACTTTCTATTTTTAGCAGGTACGCTCCGACAGTTGCCCCACACTTCAGAATCACGAACATGGTAACATGCAACAGAAACGGGGTCAAACAGAGCTCATTTGAGGAACAAACAGGGAAATTAGGGTTTCGAGCTTGAGGACTAAAAATGAGGAATCAGACGTCAAAGTGTCCAAAACTGAAGTGTCCACCATGACTAACATCTTCCGAGGAGTCTGTTGGCCAAATTTGAAGACAATCAGAGCACTTACAATTTTTAGTAAGGCGTTCCTGACACAAGCTATAAATAGAAAGTCAATCTCAGGCGCTAGCACAGACAAGCAAGTTTACCAACGAGGATCACCACATTCAAATTTCAACTCGAACGGAGCTAAGAAAGTCTCAAAATCAAGCAGCTGCTATAAATAGTAAGTCACTCCAAAGCACGCCAAAAGGCAGGTCATCACGAAATCTCAAGGTGAACAGGTCAAACATGCAATAAGGACTGCTTGGCGCGAATTTCAAGACAAACGGAGTTGCAGAGAATGGAGAATCAGGCACTTGCTATTTTTAGCAGGCATGGGCAGAAAAATTAGGGTTTCCTAAAATCAAGGGCGGAACAGGACAGTTGTGCAAAAGCAACATCCGGCAATGGTCGTTACACTTCGGGCATTTGGTACATGAAATTTGAAGGCTTTTTGAGCAATTACTATTTTTAGCAGGTTGCTAAAAATAGCAGGTGCAGACAGGGATCAAACCCTGACAGCACAATCACACCACGAAGTACAAAACAGGGCGAAAATCAAGCTTTCTAGAGTCAAAATCCAATTCAAAGCACGAAATTTGAGGAACTTTCTAAAAATAGAAAGCCAGGGCGAATTAGGGTTAGCAGGAGAAAATCACCCTAAATTTGGAAAAAGGGCACGAAGCACATCAAGTTTGATAATTTTTCAAGTCCGGCACCAGAATCTATTTGAAAAGGCAAGAATGAAGGCTCACAAGTCAAACCTAGAGTTGACCCCTCCATAGGCGTCTAAGAACTTGAAGAATAAAATTTTATCAAAAATGAAAGCTCTACATGTGATTTGTGCCCAAAGATGTTGGAGTGGAAAAATTTGCCTAAGGCATGAAAACTGGAAGTTGGCATGGGGAAATGCGCCCAGCCTGGGGAGTAAGTTGAAAAGTTCTAAGTGGTTACAAATTGGAACTTCCATGGGTCAAATGCGCCCCCATTTAAAGCTTGCCCCCTTGTTTGCGCCCAGCTAAGAAGGAGACGAAGGTGGAGTTTGAAAATTTTCCAAGTGCACAAATTAAAAGCTTCATGGGTCAAATGCGCCCAAGTGTTGAAAATGAAAGCTCGACCTACCAAATGCGCCCTTGAAGAGAAAGTGAAGGTAAAAATTTTTCTAAGTATGACAAATGTGGAAGAAGCACCTCCAGAATGCGCCATTAGTTAGGAAGGTGAGATTTGACTAAAGCGTGGAATTGAAAGTTACCCCAGTGAAATGCGCCCAGTAAACTAAAATCTCCCCATGCTATTTGCGCCCTTGAGCTTAGAGTGATAAAATTAAAAGCTTAGTCTATCATTTGCGCCCCACTTCAAATTGAAAGCACAAAGGGTTATTTACGCCTAGACTTGGAAGGAGTTAGAAAATACACTAAGGCGTGAAATTGAAAGCTAGACCATGGATTTGCGCCCAAGAGCTTGAAGAGCAAAATTTTATCAAGTGTTCAAAATGGAACCTCCACCATGGATTTGCGCCTGACAGTGTGAGGGATGAGGTGATTTTGAATTTTGACTAAGGCATTAATTGGAAGCTCTATGTGCCATATGCGCCTGGATTCTTCAAATGCACGAAATTGGAAATAGGAACCTTTGAAAGCGCCTTGAAGGAGATCTTGTCTAAGCATGGGAAACATGAAAGCTCACTTATCTAAATGCGCCTCAGAGATGAAAATGGAGTTCTAAAATTTTCTAAGTCATCAAACTCAAAGCTCCCCCTGTGATTTGCGCCCTTGAAGTTCAAGACTCCAAAAATGCATAAGGCAAAGAAAATGAAGCAACAATATGGTAAATGCGCCCACCATAGACAAGGAAGCCTCTAAAACATCTAAGTGCTCGAGGTGGAATGAAAATGCATAGTGTTAATTGCGCCTTCTGGAAGCACAGGATCTTAAACGCGCCCCCAAGTTGGAAGTAGACCCTTGCATATGCGCTTTGAAAGCTGAAGAGTTCTTTGGACTCTGAAGTGGAAATTGCTCCAGCCACGCCTTGAAGAGGAAGATTAGCAATTTATCTAAGGGCACGTACTGCCATTTGCGCCTCAAATTGAAAGCCCAACCTCTCATATCCGCCAAGAAGAAGAAGCAGCTCGCAAATTTTCTAAAGCACTTCAGATCTGAAGATGAATACCTCAGCCGCGCTTTGAAGAAGGAAATTAAGATTTTCTAAGTGTGGGGTGATCGAAATTTAAAACTCCAATGGTCATTTGCGCCTGGCTATATCCTAAGTCATGAATATTGAAAGAATCCCCTATGAAATGCGCCTTCAAAAGGAATGAAGGAGAGTAAAATTTGGCTAAGGCGTTAAATTAAAACCTCAAGTAGTGATTTGCGCCCAAGTTAAAAGTGATGGCCTGACTTCAATTTGCGCCTGGAGAAAACTCTCTAAGTATGAGAAATTTGAATAACATGGGTCCACATGCGCCTAGGCCCAAGGTGATTTTAATCGGAAGAAAATCAAAGGCGTATGATTTAAATTCAAGGCAAGTAAAAAAATTAAAAGTTGGAGATCACATGTGCGCCTAAGTAAAAAGGGGAAGATTTAAAAAAATAAACTAAGAGGCGTTGGAAATAAAAGCCTAACATATCATGTGCTGTAATGTCCCCTTCTCATCAGTGATCAGCATTGTATCATCAGTCTATTCCGGAACCCGTAGACTGGAATGAGGTGAAAATTAGGGTTTCTTGGCTTGGAGTTTTGTGGCATTTCATATTATTTACTATTTTTAGTAAATGCTAGTTGTGGCAGTTGCAGTTGTCCATTCTTAATCCTTGGCAGTTGGAGCAGTTGTTATATTTTGGTTTGGTCTTCAGTTGGCAAAAATATTTAATTAATGGCTTTTTGTTCTAATTCACTGTTGACCCCCACCTTGGCCTAAGGAGATAACTTAAGTTGTTTTAAAGTGGGGCCATGAAGGGGTACGCCTTCATCATAAATTTAATTAGTCTTTATTCAAATATTTCATCATCTTGAAAAGTGTACGCCACTTTTATATTTTTGAATAAAGTGAATTTCTATGAGGCCTTTTGGGACGCCACCTTGTGAAGTTGAATGGTTTTTGGAAATTGAAGGGTCTCCTGTGTCTCTTGGTCTGCTTCTCAGGCATTTGAAGAGTTTGTGAGCTCTTATTTATTGAAGGCTTTTGCTCCAACATTTTATCCATGAAAATTATGCTAAAGTTATGCTGTCGAAATGACAATTGACAAATTGCTTCGAGGAAGTCTACCTCCTAGTCTCTCATCCAATTTCGTGTTTGCAATATAACACCTAGTTGGCTACATTGCTGCTTCTCAACTTTAGACTAGCAGATTGAGCATCAAAGATTGAAGAATTTTGAAGATTTTGGTAATTTTGGTTTGCTGTTTCATCAACTGCTGAAAGTGATTTTTATTCATGGCTTATTTTCCAGCTTGAATTTCGTTCTGGGTATTTAACCAATCTATTTGCTGACCTTGGGCGACCATTCATGCAAGTTTTGAGATTTTATTTTGAAGTGCTTGATTTTTAATTAAAATCGCCCTTCCCAAGAGGGCCGTACCATCTCATATGCATTGGGAATTGTGCAAGTTAAAAAATAAGTTGAAGTTGCTGCTGTTTGGTGCTTGGTTTTTGGGCACCTACCTCTTGAGAAACATTTGCAAAAGATTTCAGTCAATTCGGAGGTGAAACGAGTGAGTTATGAATATTTTACTGTTTCACAGTCTGCTGTTATAATTTCCAGAATTCTGATTTTTATATCAGACTGTTGCAATTTCCAGATTTTTTGGCTTATACTTCAGTATTTGAGTGTTATATCATTGTAGAAGTTCATACTTGTATCTAAGGTTCATTCCTTATCAATTGTACTTAGTAATTTGCAGAGTTTTATTTGTAAGGTTGAGATTAAGCATTACTAATCCAACCATTCTTTCATTTCTGCAATTTACTTTCTGTTTATCATTAAATTACCCCTGGATGGTTTACCGCCAGTGTGAAAAATCTATTTGTAATACTCTTATACCCACTTCATAGTGGTGAATCCCCATAGCATTGTGGATGCCCGCCGCAGCAGATGAATTGCTTTCTATTGTAATCTTTTCCCCCCACTGTTTGGTGGTAGTGTGGAATTGTTTCTCATGGCTGGTTATCCGCCTAACAGTTTATAATTTCAATTTCTTAGACTCCGTCATATGTTAGCACCTCGCCCTCAGTGGGATCTTGAGTGCACATTCTTGACGTTGAGTAGTTCTACCATTCAAATTCAGTTTCTTCAATTCAAGTTCAGTATCTCCCATTCAAGTTCAGATTTTAGTTTAAGGCTAACGCTAATCCAATCATCTATTGCTGGTTATTTTGTGTTACTTCTTCGAAAAAATTGGTTAGCATATTTCAGTGGTATCAGAGCAGAAGACCCTGCCATCATGTGGGAAATTGCAGTAGTTAACTGATGAGTGAAAAAGACACTAGGCCATACACTAGAAGTCAGGCCAGAAATCAGCATCAGTTTCCGCCCGTTCCAGAGGCAGATACCTTCTCAGAAGTTCTAAGAGACCTTGGTAAAACAGTGGAAGGTTCAGATAATTTAGTGGAAGTGGTTGATCACACAACTGTCATAATGTCAGATTCAGTAAGAAGAGATAATGAAGAGAGGGATAGAGTGGAGAAGAAGTTTGACGGGATGATAGATATGATGTCCCGTTTATTATCCAAGTTGGATCAGCAAGCAGCTCAGAGTATTATTCAGCCCCAAAATAACTCAGCTGGAGAAAGTAGTGGAGTAAATGGAAATAATAATAGTGGCAGTCCTGAGGTGAATACTAGAGACAGAATTGTAGGTCAGCATACTGCAATTCATAGTGGGTCATCCTCTAGACCCCTCTTTCCTGTTTTCACACCAAGGGAAGAGCAACAACCAGTTGAGGCTACTCCAAACTTTGCTGATGATGCTCGTCAAGCTTATATGGAGTATGTTTCTTTACCTCTTGACTTGAGAGGAGCATGGACCTTTGATCAATTCATGAATCAAAGGAGTCGGAGAAATGGTGGTAGGAATGATCAACGTCCTCCTGCAGGCCCTAGAAATGATTTTTACCAAGCATTGGGAAAGATCACTATGGAACATTTTGATGGTGGTAACAAGTGTACAGCCAGGTCATGGGTGCAAAAGTTAGATAACTACCTCTCTCTTAGACCTATGCCGGAAGAAGATGCTATCAAATTTGCTACCTTGCATTTAGATGGCATAGCTCATGAATGGTGGACTCACGGTTTGGTCACTCTTGGCCATAACCTTATTCGCACATATGGAGAGTTTACCAATAAGCTGATTGAGAGATTTGACACCAAAGATCCGGAATTGAAATTTAGAGAATTGGCACAGTTGAAACAGCAAGGATCTTTAGAAAGTTATGTGGCTGATTTTCAGAGGTTGTCAGTAATGGTGCCAAACATTACTGAAAGAAGACTTGTAGTACTTTTTGCTGAAGGTTTAATGGAGCCTTTGAAGGGTTGGGTCAAAGCATTTGATCCTCCAACACTAGATGAAGCTATCAAGAAAGCTAGGAGCATGGAGTTGGCAGCCCCAAGGCCTAAATTTCACTCAAAACCATTCAGCCATAAGAAAGATAAAAAGCCTTCTTCAAATCTGCCCAAGAAGTTTCCACCAAGGCTGTCCGAAGAGCTCAAAGAACAGCTTAGAAAGGATGGAGTTTGCTTCACTTGTCGTGAGCCTTGGGTGAAAGGCCACCGTTGCTATGGAAGAGGCAAAGTAGTTCGAATGGAGGGCTATTCTGATTATGGATCAGAATCTGATTCGTCTGATCAGCAATACGAATCAGCAAGTAGTGAAGGTGAAGAAGTTCAAGAAGACAAGTCCGAAGAGGTTGGAGATAGTAGTGCTTTTGCACAACTATCTAGTTTTCAAAAGAATGAATCTTTTAGGGTTCATGGAGTTGTAAATTCACAAAGGATAGTTGCTCTAATTGATACTGGAGCAACTCACAATTTTATTGATGAAGGGCTAGTTGCTAGAAAAGGTTTAAAGACTGAAGATTTTGATGGTTTCAAAGTAATGGTTGCTGATGGTTTCACTATGTCTTGCACAAGGAGAATTCCTAATCTATCTTTGCAATTAGGGAATCATGAAATTAAGGATGATTTTTATGTGGTGGGTATAGGAGACACTGATGTTGTGTTGGGCATACAATGGCTGCGATCTCTTGGTGAGATCACATTGAATTTGCAAACCATGGAGCTGAAATTTCAGTCTAATGGAAGGAAGGTTGTTTTAAGAGGGATGTCAAATGGAGGCCCTCGAATTGTGTCTTTGAAAAGGATGGAAAGGCTGATCCGCCATGATCAGGTTGAATGGGCTGCTGAATGTATGGTTTTACCAGCTGATCCGGTTGAGGAAAAAAGGCAATATCATCCTGATATTCAAGCCTTACTTTCAAAGAAAAGCAAAGTCTTTGGAAGCTTACCTCCTGGAAGACCTCCTGAAAGAGGTTCTGAGCATGTGATTGAGTTAGAAGAAGGAGCAAAACCAGTCATTACTACACCTTACCGCTATCCAAAGAGGCAGAAAGATGAAATTGAAAAAGCCATCAAGGAGCTGTTGGAAAGTGGTTTTATTAGACCAAGCAAGAGTCCATTTGCTTCAGCAGTAGTGCTGGTCAAAAAGAAAGATGGTACAATGCGTATGTGTGTTGACTATCGCGCATTAAATCAGAAAACCATCAAGAATAGATATCCTATCCCTAGGATTGATGAGCTTATTGATGAGCTCCATGGGGCAATGTTCTTCTCAAAGATTGATCTTCGTTCGGGCTATCACCAAATCAGAATGAGGGAGGAGGATATAGAAAAGACAGCGTTTAGATGCCACTTTGGGCATTTTGAATTTCTTGTCATGCCTTTTGGTTTGACAAATGCACCAGCCACATTCCAATCTTGTATGAACAAGATTTTTAGACAGCAGTTGAGGAAGTTTGTGCTCATCTTCTTCGACGATATTCTCATATTCAGAAGTCATGGGAAGAGCACCTTAAGCATTTGGAAGAAGTGCTTAACATTTTAGAGGCGGAATGTTTATTCGCCAAAGAATCAAAGTGTGAGTTTGGGATGGAAGAACTTTTATACCTTGGCCACATTATCAGTTCAAAGGGGGTGAAAGTGGATCCAGAAAAGATAAGGGCCATTCTTGATTGGCCAACTCCAAAGAATATTTCTCATTTGAGAGGGTTTTTAGGGTTATGTGGATTCTATAGAAGATTTGTAAAAGGTTATTCTCATCAAGCAGCACCTTTGACAGATCTTACAAAGAAAGGAGCTTTTCTTTGGACTAAGCAAGCACAAGAGGTTTTTGATAAGTTTAAACAAATCATGAGTTCGTGTCCTGTGTTGGCACTTCCGGATTTTTCAAAACCTTTTGAATTACAATGTGATGCTTCAGGAGAAGGAGTTGGAGCTGTCCTAATGCAAGACAAACACCCTATTGTCTTCGAGAGCAGAAAGTTGAGAGGGGCAGAAAAAACTTACTCTATTTATGACAAAGAGATGCTTGCCATCATGCATGCTTTGTCTAAATTCCGTCAATACTTGGTGGGAAGTAAATTTGTTGTTAAGACTGATCACAACAGTCTTAAACATTTTATGCGCCAAAAGGAATTGAATGAAAGGCAGCAAAAATGGGTAAGTAAACTCCAAGCATATGACTTTGACATTGAATATGTCAAAGGAAAAAATAATATAGTGGCTGATGCTCTTTCTAGAAGGCCTTATTTGCAGTCAATTTGTGAGTTATCAGCTGATTGGAAAGAATTAATTGCTGCTGATTATGTTAAAAATCAGTTTGCAACCAGCTTGTTAGAAGGTCATTTGGTTGATGGAAGGTATAAGTTGGTTGATGGATTAATTTATTATAAAGATAGAATCTTTTTAGTGCAAGAATCTAAGCTTAAGAAAAAGATTCTACAATCTTTTCATGATGTTCCCCTTGCTGGTCATCAAGGGATTTTCAAGACTTATAAGCAGATTCGTGAAAGATTCACTTGGAAAGGTTTGAAAGAAGAAGTCTTGAACTACATTAGAGAGTGTCCTATTTGTCAAAGAAATAAAAATGAACACTCTTATCCAGCTGGTCTACTTCAGCCCTTGCCCATTCCAAATCAGAAGTGGGAAAGTATTGCCATGGACTTTATCACGGGATTGCCCAAGGTGCAAGGACGTGATTGTATATTTGTTGTGGTTGATAGACTAACGAAATTTGCTCATTTCTTTGCTGTTACCACATCATTTACAGCAGCTCAAGTGGCTGAGTTGTTTTTTAGAGAGGTTCCGTTTGCATGGGTTGCCTAGAACAATTGTCAGTGATAGGGATAGCAAGTTCCTAAGTGTTTTTTGGCAGGAGATCTTCAGATTGAGTGGGACAGTGCTTACTCCAAGCACAAGTTATCACCCACAAACAGATGGGTAGTTAGAAATTGTTAACAAGTGGTTAGAGGGCTACCTAAGGAACTATGTTTCAGGACAGCAGCGAGCTTGGATTAAATGGCTTCATTTAGGAGAGTATTGTTACAACTCTTTTTATCACATGTCAATTAAGATGTCTCCTTTTAAGGCACTTTATGGTTATGAGGCTACTAATTTTGTTGATTTAGTGTTTGGTGATAGTAGAGCTCCACAAGCACTGGATATGTTACAACAAAGCCAAGACATCTTGAAAACTCTTAAGGAAAATCTGCAACAAGCTCAAAATCAGCAGAAGTTATACGCTGATCAGCAGCGTGTGGATAGGTCTTTTGAAGTTGGGGACATGGTCTATTTGAGGCTTCAGCCATATAGACAATCTTCTCTCAAGAAGAGTGGTGCAGAAAAGTTGAAGCCACGCTTTTATGGTCCTTTCAAAATCACCAAAAGGATTGGTGAAGTTGCTTATGAGTTGGAACTTCCAGCTGAAAGAAAAATACATAATGTTTTTCATGTGTCTCGCCTCAAGAAGGCAATTGGACACAATGTGGTGGCTACATCAGAATTACCTCCATTGGATGAGGAAGGTCATTTAGTGTTGATTCCGGAAGAGATCCTTGATACTAGAGAACGTTCTTTGAGAAGGACAATCAAAGAATATTTGGTTAGATGGAGGAATTTGCCTATTGAAGATGCTACGTGGGAAGGTGAACAGATTTTGTTGCATCCATCTTTGCAATTGCTTGACAAGCAATTTCGAGGAGGGCGGACTGTAATGTCCCCTTCTCATCAGTGATCAGCATTGCAGTTCATCAGTCTATTCCGGAACCCGTAGACTGGAATGAGGTGAAAATTAGGGTTTCTTGGCTTGGAGTTTTGTGACATTTCATATTATTTACTATTTTTAGTAAATGCTAGTTGTGGCAGTTGCAGTTGTCCATTCTTAATCCTTGGCAGTTGGAGCAGTTGTTATATTTTGGTTTCGTCTTCAATTGGCAAAAATATTTAATTAATGGCTTTTTGTTCTAATTCACTGTTGACCCCCACCTTGGCCTAAGGAGATAACTTAAGTTGTTTTAAAGTGGGACCATGAAGGGGTACGCCTTCATCATAAATTTAATTAGTCCTTATTCAAATATTTCATCATCTTGAAAAGTGGACGCCACTTTTATATTTTTGAATAAAGTGAATTTCTATGAGGCCTTTTGGGACGCCACCTTGTGAAGTTGAATGGTTTTTGGAAATTGAAGGGTCTGCTGTGTCTCTTGGTCTGCTTCTCAGGCATTTGAAGAGTTTGTGAGCTCTTATTTATTGAAGGCTTTTGCTCCAGCATTTTATTCATGAAAATTATGCTAAAGTTATGCTGTCGAAATGACAATTGACAAATTGCTTCGAGGAAGTCTACCTCCTAGCCTCTCATCCAATTTCGTGTTTGCAATATAACACCTAGTTGGCTACATTGCTGCTTCTCAACTTCAGACTAGCAGATTGAGCATCAAAGATTGAAGAATTTTGAGATTTTGGTAATTTTGGTTTGCTGTTTCATCAACTGCTGAAAGTGATTTTTATTCATGGCTTATTTTCCAGCTTGAATTTCGTTCTGGGTATTTAACCAATCTGTTTGCTGACCTTGGGCGACCATTCATGCAAGTTTTGAGATTTTATTTTGAAGTGCTTGATTTTTAATTAAAATCGCCCTTCCCAAGAGGGCCGTACCATTTCATATGCATTGGGAATTGTGCAAGTTAAAAAATAAGTTGAAGTTGCTGCTGTTTGGTGCTTGGTTTTTGGGCGCCTACCTCTTGAGAAACATTTGCAAAAGATTTCAGTCAATTCGGAGGTGAAACGAGTGA
This sequence comes from Sequoia sempervirens, assembly GCA_007258455.2. NCBI lineage: Eukaryota > Viridiplantae > Streptophyta > Pinopsida > Cupressales > Cupressaceae > Sequoia > Sequoia sempervirens. Next base: position 58,629 of record VDFB02264787.1, on the reverse strand, counting down.
GTTATGAATATTTTACTGTTTCACAGTCTGCTGTTATAATTTCCAAAATTCTGATTTTTATATCAGACTGTTGCAATTTCCAGTTTTTTGGCTTATACTTCAGTATTTGAGTGTTATATCATTGTAGAAGTTCATACTTGTATCTAAGGTTCATTCCTTATCAATTGTACTTAGTAATTTGCAGAGTTTTATTTGTAAGGTTGAGATTAAGCATTACTAATCCAACCATTCTTTCATTTCTGCAATTTACTTTCTGTTTATCATTAAATTACCCCTGGATGGTTTACCGCCAGTGTGGAAAATCTATTTGTAACACTCTTATACCCACTTCATAGTGGTGAATCCCCACAGCATTGTGGATGCCCGCCGCAGCGGATGAATTGCTTTCTATTGTAATCTTTTCCCCCCACTGTTTGGTGGTAGTGTGGAATTGTTTCTCATGGCTGGTTATCCGCCTAACAGTTTATAATTTCAATTTCTTAGACTCCGTCATATGTTAGCACCTCGCCCTCAGTGGGATCTTGAGTGCACATTCTTGATGTTGAGTAGTTCTTCCATTCAAATTCAGTTTCTTCAATTCAAGTTCAGTATCTCCCATTCAAGTTCAGATTTTAGTTTAAGGCTAACGCTAATCCAATCATCTATTGCTGGTTATTTTGTGTTACTTCTTCGAAAAAATTGGTTAGCATATTTCATGTGCGCCTTAGTTAAAGGGGTGATGAATAAATATTAATGTTTGAAAAATTAAATACCTCCCCCTTTTTTATGATATACATAAAATCGCTGGTGATTCTCTATGAAATTCGAAGGCGTTTAAATTTTTCAAAAGCGAGATTGAAGATAAAAATCAAGCTAAGGCGTTGGAAGTGCTAAAATTTCTCTAGGCAATTAAATTCGAAGTTTGCCTAAGTCGGAGAAATAAATTAAATTAATTTAATTATTTTCCTAAGTTAAATTAAAAGTCCCCCTTTAATTTGGACCCATGAAATTTTAAAATTTGGACGATTTTAATCGCGGGGAATTTATTTGGGAGTTATTACAGATGGAAAATAAATTGTGCCTAGCCATTTTAAAGTGCTGACATTGATTTTTCACGGATGCTGGTGAAATAAATTAAATGGCATTTAAATTAAATTTTATATTTTAAAATGCCATGAAATTAATTTAAACCGAAGTAAATCTTAAATGATTTCTTTTCTCGAAATCACTTTAGTTAGCTGGAAGTAACTGGCAGTTGGGAGGGAAATTTCAAATTTAAAATGAGGAAAGAATCTCCTGGAATAGCAAATTGCTATGACGACTGTAAGACGGCTGGAATATTCTCTTTTAAATTTGGAAAATTGCTAAGTCATGATGAAGAGAATTAATGGCATTTGCTAAAATAAGCACCAGCTTTCAATTATAAAAACCTCAAGGATTTTCATTTCTACTCACAAAATTCGAAGTTGAGATTTGTGCTGGAGAGTTGAGAGTGATTGTTGAGCTATGAGTAAATTCGAAGTTGAGAGTTGTGTTCGATTTTTCAAGGAGTCTGAATTTCTTGAGATTTGGAGTTGCTGAAGAAGCTGAAATTGCTAGAGTTGATCTATTTCTCTGAAGTTGAAATTGTTGCTAAGTTGCTGAGACTCAAAGTAAAATCTGAAGTATAAGCTGCCGAGGTTGAGAATTTTATTTCTCCAAGTTGCTGAAGGTAAGTATTTAAAGTTGCTGAGATTTAATATTTTCAAAGTTGCTGAAACTTGAAGTTGAGAAGGCTGAAATCGTGTGATTATTTCTCTGAATGCTAGAAGTCTGTAATGTCCCCTTCTCATCAGTGATCAGCATTGCAGTTCATCAATCTATTCCGGAACCCGTAGACTGGAATGAGGTGAAAATTAGGGTTTCTTGGCTTGGAGTTTTGTGGCATTTCATATTATTTACTATTTTTAGTAAATGCTAGTTGTGGCAGTTGCAGTTGTCCATTCTTAATCCTTGGCAGTTGGAGCAGTTGTTATATTTTGGTTTGGTCTTCAATTGGCAAAAATATTTAATTAATGCTTTTTGTTCTAATTCACTGTTGACCCCCACCTTGGCCTAAGGAGATAACTTAAGTTGTTTTAAAGTGGGGCCATGAAGGGGTACGCCTTCATCATAAATTTAATTAGTCTTTATTCAAATATTTCATCATCTTGAAAAGTGGACGCCACTTTTATATTTTTGAATAAAGTGAATTTCTATGAGGCCTTTTGGGACGCCACCTTGTGAAGTTGAATGGTTTTTGGAAATTGAAGGGTCTCCTGTGTCTCTTGGTCTGCTTCTCAGGCATTTGAAGAGTTTGTGAGCTCTTATTTATTGAAGGCTTTTGCTCCAGCATTTCATCCATAAAAATTATGCTAAAGTTATGCTGTCGAAATGACAATTGACAAATTGCTTCGAGGAAGTCTACCTCCTAGCCTCTCATCCAATTTCGTGTTTGCAATATAACACCTAGTTGGCTACATTGCTGCTTCTCAACTTCAGACTAGCAGATTGAGCATCAAAGATTGAAGAATTTTGAAGATTTTGGTAATTTTGGTTTGCTGTTTCATCAACTGCTGAAAGTGATTTTTATTCATGGCTTATTTTCCAGCTTGAATTTCGTTCTGGGTATTTAACCAATCTGTTTGCTGACCTTGGGCGACCATTCATGCAAGTTTTGAGATTTTATTTTGAAGTGCTTGATTTTTAATTAAAATCGCCCTTCCCAAGAGGGCCGTACCATCTCATATGCATTGGGAATTGTGCAAGTTAAAAAATAAGTTGAAGTTGCTGCTGTTTGGTGCTTGGTTTTTGGGCGCCTACCTCTTGAGAAACATTTGCAAAAGATTTCAGTCAATTCGGAGGTGAAACGAGTGAGTTATGAATATTTTACTGTTTCACAGTCTGCTGTTATAATTTCCAGAATTCTGATTTTTATATCAGACTGTTGCAATTTCCAGTTTTTTGGCTTATACTTCAGTATTTGAGTGTTATATCATTGTAGAAGTTCATACTTGTATCTAAGGTTCATTCCTTATCAATTGTACTTAGTAATTTGCAGAGTTTTATTTGTAAGGTTGAGATTAAGCATTACTAATCCAACCATTCTTTCATTTCTGCAATTTACTTTCTGTTTATCATTAAATTACCCCTGGATGGTTTACCGCCAGTGTGGAAAATCTATTTGTAACACTCTTATACCCACTTCATAGTGGTGAATCCCCACAGCATTGTGGATGCCCGCCGCAGCGGATGAATTGCTTTCTATTGTAATCTTTTCCCCCCACTGTTTGGTGGTAGTGTGGAATTGTTTCTCATGGCTGGTTATCCGCCTAACAGTTTATAATTTCAATTTCTTAGACTCCGTCATATGTTAGCACCTCGCCCTCAGTGGGATCTTGAGTGCACATTCTTGACGTTGAGTAGTTCTTCCATTCAAATTCAGTTTCTTCAATTCAAGTTCAGTATCTCCCATTCAAGTTCAGATTTTAGTTTGAGGCTAACACTAATCCAATCATCTATTGCTGGTTATTTTGTGTTACTTCTTCGAAAAAAATTGGTTAGCTTATTTCAAAGTCAAAATTGCTTGAGCTTGGAGTTGTTGAGATTTAAATTTTCTGAAGTTGCTAAATGTTTAGAATCAATTCAAAAGTAGAGACTGTTGAAACTTGCTGATTTATAACTTTCGAAGTGCTGATTTGAAATTGTTGAAAGTTGCTGAAACTTGAAGCATTTTCCGAGTTGGGATTGCTGGAGTTAATTTCATCCGAAGAGCTGAAAATTCTTTTGGCTGCAAAATTGCTGAAGTCCAGAGTTTTATATTTCAAAGTTTGAATTTATTGAGGTTTGGAGTTGGAGTTTACTGCTGGAGTTATTAATTTTATTTTTTCTTTTCGCAGCCAACTCCATTCACCGACCATCTCTCATAGTTTTTATTTTAAAAGTTTGAAGTGTAATGTTTGCTTCTCGTTTTGCAGATGGCTGAGGGATGAAAAGCTAGTGTTGCTGGAACAAGCAAAACTGGAGCTAAGGCTGGAAATAATGAAGCTATGAAAGAAAACGCCTCCAGGCAGGTGATCATCAAGAGCTTAAAAAAATCTTTTATTCCGGAGTCTAAGATCGTGTCGAAGTTCGGGAATGTGACTGATACCAACCTTGGGTCTTTCAACCTCGAGGCCTTCATGCGAAGGATATATGGGCAAGGTGGCAATCCTCCGACGGAAGTGTCACACAACATTCTAAAGAGCGGATTATATGCAGCAGCCGGGTTCCAACCAGCAGTTCGATGTCCAGAGCTGATTATGGAGTGCGCAAACTTCTACAATTCAGACCATCGGACGATTGTTTCTCTGGATGGCGTTTTGTTGGCCAACCTCGCGCCTGATGCAATTGGCGAGGCATTTGGGATTCTGCCCACGGATAAGATGTTATACAAGTCCAAGGCAAAAGCTGATAAGATGTATGCTACATCTTTCGAGAAATGCATGAAGAGAATCAACACCACCTGGATGAGAAAGCCAAAGCCTCCTGCCGCTAGGCTGCCAAAGTAAATAATTTCAGAGGAGCTGAAGCAGGAATACTGTGATATGATCATGTTGCTCAGTCGAGTTAACGGTAGTCCGCAGGCATATGTATTCGAACCATGGATGTTCTTCTATATCAGCGTGGTGCTTGAAGGAAAGGTGGAAGTGAATTGGGCTCAGATGATCAGCGACAACATTGACGAGCAGTTTCAGAATATAAGGAGAACGAAAACGTTCTACATGAGTTCGTATGTTATCTACATGCTAGCTCGGATGACAAAATACAGGTGGTTGGCATACCAAGAGCCGATTGGGTGTGGTTTTGATCAGTTCAAGATTCATGAATCTTGTAGGCAGTTGCATCTCACAAGCACTGCTGACTTCAAAAGGGTGAATGATGCTTTCACAATGTACATCACGAGGACCCTTCAGCGGAGATTGCAACAAAGGATATCTGAAGAGGCGCAAATGTTGATAGAAGAGTATGGGTTTTGGTTCGTCCAATTCCCAAAGTTCACCTATTTAAGGATGCCGGGGTACAGTTCATACGTCTACCGACTATCGAGGTACCCCACGAATAGGATGATAATGCTTGAGCTGTCTAGGCAACTTGTGGCCTACGACAAAATTATAAGGAAAAAGAAGGGAGGTTTGCACTTCCCCATTGTTTTGGGAAACTCACTCGAAGAGTGCCCTTCCTTGCAGGCAGCCAGGGAGGCAGAAGATGAGTTGCGGTTCTATCAGTTAACTCTCCATACCAGCCGGCAGGATTTTGATCCTCGAGCAAAGATTGGAATAGTGCAGGGTGAGGAGTACAGGCACAGGGCTCACTTGGAAGATTTTTGGGCAAATGCTGGAGACGAAGCTGAGATTAGAAAAAGAATGTTCTCCAAGTTGCCTCTCAAATTGATCAGAGAATGCGAAGTGGTTCAAGTCCCGGACCAGGTTGATGAGGATGCCAGGCTTATTCATCCAGATTATGAATCGATAAAGAACACGCCGATCCCACCACCAGATTGGGCTGAGCCGGAGATCACAGACTTAGACACTTTGTCTATTCCCGTCTTGACTTTTACAAGGACTTGGGTAGAGGAGCACGTTCGCAGATTGAGAAGAAGGTCAATTGCCCTCTCATACAACCTCATGGGTGATAGAAGGCCACCGGTGTTGGCAAGGAGGACGAAACAAATTGCCCAGGCTGTGGAGCCACAATAGCAGGAAGAACCTATTCAGCCGGAACCTCAGGAATCAGAGGATACATCATCTACTCAGTTGGTGACCCATTCCTCCAGCGTGCGCGAAGTCTCACTGTTTGCGGATCAGAGAGCTAAAATGAATGAGGAGCCGGAAGTTGGAGAGGTCAATCAGCCGTTGCCAAGAGAAATGGATAGTCAGAGTGCTAACGCTCCTGAAGGTGCCGATCAACCAGATGAAAGGGAAGAAACAGAAACAGATACCCACTTTGATTATGCGCTTGAGACAGCTTTCGAAGAGGAAGACATCATAGAGTCAAGGGTTGGAGCTCATGAGGAGAATAATCAACATATGGAGATAGATGAACCTCAACAAAATACTGCTCAAGAGGAGGTTCGTGAAGTGGAGGCAACTGAAGAGCAGCCCCTTATTGTTTACGACACTCAGCGTAGTTGGCTCTCATGTGCAATAAGGAGAGATCAGGACGATGATGCTGACCTGGCAATTGAGATGGAGGAACTTCTAAACAGAACAAGTAGGTCACCGAAAAGGAAGAGGGCAAGGAAGTATTCGAAAATGGAGACTAATGAGGCCGGTTCGCGCACCCTCCATATTGCCGTTCCAAGGGAGGATCATGACTTAAATGACGCAATGCCAGAAAATTACACCGTCACCACAATTGAATTGGGACGTCCTTCTGGAGTGCAAGTAGTTGAAGAAGCTGAAAATTCCTTTCACGCTTTGAAGGATAGATTGGTACGAAAGGAACAAAAGTATAAGAGATTGAAGAAGGAGCACAAGGCATTGGTCGGATATGTGCAACATCTAGCACGTCCAGGGGCTCAAGAGAACCCAGCGGTGGAGCTCCCACCGGACCTGCCACGAGAACCAATCAGTGGGCTTGAAGAAATGAAGAGAGTTGTCCGAGAGGGAGATAAATGGATAGGCAGTGTTCGCAGTGAGGCGGAGAAATTCATGGCCGACCTTGTCTCCTCTTTTCAGAGTGCGTCTGGTATCCTTTCGCGCTTGGATGGTGTCGAGCAAGCTTGGGGTGACACCCATATTTTCCAGGACAAGACTATTCCTCGCCTTGCTGTTTTGATGCGTGTACCCACGCAAACTTTGATAAATGAAGGAGTCATTCAGGCTCGGGACAGGTATGATTTTCTTGGGTGGCATTCAGCTGCATTCACTGGAAAGGGCTTCTTCGACATGGCAGCTACGAAGTCTTCTAAAATCAGGAAGGCCATGAGAAACATTCACGAGGGTATCCTCAACACATTGGATGCATTGTTCGCCAAGAGGCTAACTCATGAGGAGGTAGAGGAAGAAGGATTGAAGGCAAGGTTGTAGCCTTTCTTCTCTGAGATGAGGATGTTTTCTCAACTTGATTTTGAGAACATCTCTACGTTTTCAGCAATTATTCAAAGCACGCAGGAGTCTATTGAGACTTGGACGAAGACTTGTGATCGGCAAGAGTAGATGGTGGGTATTCTTGAATATCAGCTCAATCTCACTCCGGCGATTTCTGAGGAAGTTGATTCAGTGTTGGCTCGGTTCATAGCTTACGCGGTCAGAGAAAAGCGCAATGGAAACAGGGTCATGGACGAGAATCTTCTAGAAGGGTAGTGGGCATTAATTGCCCATAGTGGTCAAGGAGGAATCTGCTATTTTTGGGATCATTAATGACGCCACTCCACCTTCTGGCGGTTTTTAGGGTTAATCTTGTCTAGGGCTGAGGTGGCTCGATCTGAGCCCTCCATTGTAATTTGATTTGGACCTGTTGACGTGGTTTTTGAGACCGCACCAACACAGAATAAAGTTTCCCAACGGATACTCTATCCTCCTTGAACAAAGTATTCAGCATGCTAAGATTGCGAGTGAGTTCATGCTTTCAACTCCAAGGTTCCGATAATGCGAATAGACTCAGTTGGCTCAATGTGATTTTGCTGGTATTTCAAGGGGACTTACACAATTGTTCGACAGTTGACAACAGACAGCGGACTAAGGGCTTTCGTGTAATTCAAATGATTTGGCAGGTGAGCACAAGTTTCCTAATTCTAATCGGAGATGAACTGAAATTAAAGGGTGTAGGGCCTAAGAAGTTCTAATCTATTCTAAGGTGTGGGACATGGCGATCAATTCTCACAAGCTTCAACCAAGCTTCGTTTTGCCTCACTTCGGACAGCTTCCGCGGAACTGGTGCAATCTTCAGAGGAGTGACTCAAGATGTTCAGATCACGATTTAGCATGAAGGCATCATCACAACGACGCATGCCAACATATAAACCATAATCGAAGTTAAGTTTCACAAATTTCCAGTTGACCACGCAAGGCGAACCCACCGTCAGCGAGCCCGCTAGTGGTATGGACAAGCGAAGTCTTGTTCAAATCGAGCACCACATTCCACAATTACCAAGTACTTGCATGAAATGAAATCTACTTTACTTTAAGCTACTTCAAGATGCTATGTGAATTGGAAGGACGAAGAAGCCTCAACAACTACTCACAACAAAGAAGAGATCACCATCAATGAAAAATTCTTTTATTATGAAAGCATTCATGACAACTTCTTACAAAGTATCCAAAGGGAAGACTTTCCTTCCTTTTCAATCTAAACTACTCTATTTTCTACTTTATCAATTTCTCTCTACTCCTCTAAGCTCCGCTTCTACTTCTAATTCTAATTTCTAATCCGATTACAAATGAGGGGGACTCCCCCTTTTATAGTTGGCCAAGTCCAACGAACGGCTCAAATTACAATCGGCTGGATGGCCCAGATTGTGCCACCTCAGCCCTAAACAAGATTCGCCCTAAAAACCGCCACAAAGGAGAGTGGGGCAATAAATGAGCAATTAATGGCCACCACCTTCTAGAAGATTCTTGTTTGTAGACGCGTTCACACTGTTCTCGATCTTCTTTCTTGATGTTGCTCTTCAACTTCTTCTTTGTCACTTGAGTCTCAACACTTAGCCATTTTCTTGCAACTTTTCCTCCTTCGAAGTTGAAATGTCATCTTGGATCACTTAAATCATCAACGCTTGGCCTCGACGTTCCTCCTGCAAAACAAGCAAGGGGAAGGGTATCGGGACATTTCATAACATGAATTCACTTTACTTACCTGATTCTCACGTTCATCGCCTCCACTAGCCAACTTCTACCTTCTCCATGATTCACCACCTTGAGCTCTAGGCGTATTTTCTAAGGAAGAAAATATTTTGCCTTTGAGAAAATTTTAAATTATCTTGAAAATTTTGCCTTAGAGAAATTTTGCCTTGGAATTTTTATTCAATCTTGCTCATCTTTGCCTATGAGAAAATCATCAACTTTACTATGAAAATCTTCCTACAAGCACATCATTTTAACTTCCAACATCTTCAATGCCTTAGGAAAAATTTATGATTTTGTAATTCCAATGCCTAGCAATTTGTTTCACTTTACATTTTATTTCACACTTGGAAAATATCTTCACTTGAAGCTCCAACGCCTTAGCAATATTATTTTTCATCTTCTCTCAACACCTTGGGCGCAAATGACACATGCTGAAGGGTATTCATCACCACGTTTAGGAAAATATTTTCAACACTATGCATTTTCAACGCCTAACACACTTTATTCACCCTTATCAACTTTGGGCGCACATTACACTTCAAAAGGATAATAAGAGTCTTCAACGCCTTGGCACTCTTTAAATCCATCCACCTTTTACACTTTATCTTAGGCGCATATCTCACTTCAAGGGGAATATTAACCACGCCTAGCAATATTCGTCCATCACTAGCAACACTTTATTTTACCCCTCCAACGCCTTTAGTAATTTCATTTCACACTTCATGCACTTGGGCGCATTTCTCATGTAGAGGAGAATGAAAACTTTCAAACGCCACCAACAAGTGACCTTTCATCTCCCACGTTTTTGTCCTCACATGCCTTGATTTGGGCGCATTTTGGGGTGAGAGGAGGATGAAACATTTCAACGCCCTAGCTAGTAACTCTTCATCTTCCTTTGCTTTGTCCTTACATGCCTACTTTTGGGCGCATTTTGCCTAGGCTGAAGGATGAAAAGTGTTGACTACTTTGACCTCTTTTCAGCTGGGCGCATTTGAGCATATGTGGTGGATGAAACTCATACTTAGAAAAATTTTGCATGCCACTTCCTTGAGCTAGGCGCATTTTGCCATAGGAGCAGGATGAAAATCATTGACTCCTTTGACTTTCTTTCATTTGGGCGCATTCTACCCCCTCAGCAGGACGAAACTTAACACTCAGAAAATTTTACAACTTTCTCCTTGAGGATGGGCGCATTTTACCCAGGCAAGTGGATGAACTCCCGACTTAGTCATTTTTCCTAACTTTTGCCAACTTCACAACATCCTGCTATTTATAGTAAGTCTTGATTTTCATACCCCGAAAGCTCAGAATGGTTTGAAATTTTGAACATTGGATCCTTACGACCTTGTTACCTTGTCAACACTGCCCTTTTTAGTCGGCCTGCTATTTTTAGCCCATTTCTGAAGGTGATTTACTATAAATAGCAACTATTTGTTTCTGATACCTCCATAGCTCCGATTGATTTGAAATTCGAATGACGTGCTCCTCACCACGTGACCTGCCTGTCGACATCGGCGCATGCAACTGATTTGCTATTTTTAGCCTGTTTCCAAAATGACTTACTATAAATAGTAAGTGCTCCGTTTGACTTGAAATTTTACCAGCAGATAGCTTGAAGGATGCTGATCGCAGTGGTTTACACCGGTTTTCGAAAATTCTGACTTTTTACCCTTCTTTTCAGGCCCCGAAGTTGGAAACCCTAATTTGTTCTGCATGCGTATCAAATGATCTCTGTTTGTCTTCGTTTCTGCTGCATTGCGATCAGCTCATAATTCCGAACTGCTGGGAGGCAGCTGCCGGGACGCACCTGCTAAAAATAGTAAGTTCCTTACTGAGTGATTATCTCCATTTGCATGGCATACCACTGCGAAGCTCTCGAAAAACCCACCAGGAATCATCCGACATGCAAAAGAAACCCTGACATGCAAACCCTAAAAATAGCCTCGGAAGACTGAATTCGGAAAGTTGTCTCGTTTTGCATGTTACACTGTTGTGAAGGTCTCGAAAAACCCAGAAGGAATATGCCAACATGCAAAGAAAAACTCTGCATCTGAGCCCTAAAATTTGTTCCGGAAGTTGGACTGCTAAAAATAGTAAGTTGTCTGTTTTCGCTCAAATTTTTGCATGCGAACAGCCTGAGGTGCTCTGAATGCCGCATGACTGTCGGAATCTCAAAAATGCTGAAGGATTGCCTGTAATTGCACACTTACTAAAAATAGTAAGTACCTCAAAATCTAATGAAAATTTGCTGAGAGCCTGCTGGAAGCACACTGACAACAATGTTAAGCTCTGTTTTCAATTCATTCACTTCGTTTGATTTCAAATTGACCAGAAAGATAGAAACCCTAATTTTCAGACTTAGCCAAAATTTCGCGTTTAAGCTCAACGACGGACACATCCCCCAAAAGGCAGACCAGAGAAAAGAGACAGACAGAGGGAGAGAGAGAGAGAAAAACCAAAGCCAAAAGACCAGAATGGAGCAAAAATTAGGGGTCCCCATTTTGAATGGGGCGATGTGTGAAAAGGTCACAACAGGACCATCTGTTGAGGTTGGCTAGCTATATAAAGGGGAGTCCCCTCATTTGTACACTAGTAGTTAGCAATCAGTTGATATCAGAGCAGAATAGAGAGTAGACATTTTTGGAGTTAGAATAGTTTTCATTGCATTGTTTGAAGGAGAAGGGGAATTCTCCCATTGAGAATTTTTGTAAGAAATTGTCACGAAAGCTAATCATAATAAAAGCATTTCATTGATGGTGAACTCAACTTTTGTTGTGAGTAGTTTGTGAGGTTTCTTCTTCCTTTGACTTCAAGTAGGATTTAGTTTTCATGCAAATAGTTAGTTATGGGTGTTTACGTTTAATGTAAGTGAGCTTCTTTAGTCCACACCACTAACAATCTTACTGACAGTAAGTTTGTCCTGCGTGGTCAACTGGAATGCTTTATACTTAACTTCGATCAAGATTCATGTGTAGATATGCATCGTTGTGATGGTACTTGCATCGTTGAATCGTGATTTGAACATCCTTTTTCTCCTTTGAAGATTGCACTAACCTTGTCGAAGCTGTCCAATAGGAGGCTAGACAACATTTGGTCGAAGTTCATTGAAATTGAGCCTAACACCCTTTGCATTTAGGTTAGAATTTATATTTTCTAAAACTTGCACCCATTTTAATTCCGCACACTTTTGGTTAGTTTTAAGAAACTCATACTTCAAGGCTAAATCATTCGCACGAAAATCCCCTTCAAAGCATATATTTGTTGTTTACTGCAAGTATTCTGAACAATTGTGTAAGTCCCCTCGTGAAAACAGCAATTCACATCAAACCAACTGAGGGTATTCTAAGTATTTCGAAACCTTGGAGTTGAACGTGTGATCTGTCTCGCAATCTTAGCACACGGAATACTTTGATTAAGAGAGAACGGAGTAGCCTTCGGACCACTTTGTTCTGCTGATTGGTGCTATAAAAATCACATCAACAAGCACCACTTGTTTAGTGGAGTGAGTATCAAACATAAATATAGGAGCATTCACCAATGGTACTACTGATAGGGTTACAATAAGCTTAACATAAATTATATCAGTCCATCATATGCTGTTGTTATGAAAGGAAAATGATGGAAATATGAAGTATAACTCCCCCACAAGATGCTATAATGAAATTATGAGAAAACCCCCACAAAATATCACAAGTATACCTCAATGAAAGGTCCTCCGGAGGTCAATGGAAGGCCAAACAAGTTGCTGCAATAGGTCTGATACAATGGACAGTAGAGTCTGATATGCACGGACAACAAGCTTAAAACCCCAACCAACAATCATCAAATGAGCATAACTTCTCCGATACTGAGTAGAATCATCCCAAACCACTTGCAAATGACAAAGCAGGGCTAGGCGTCAAATGTGAGCTTGTAAGCAACCCCAAACAAGACTGATCAGCAGCAAACCTTTCAAAAACTCCTCAAACAAGATGGTATGGCCTCCCTAGGTAAGTCGACCAACTCCCATAAATCCAACTCACTCAAAAATGATCAAAACTTGAGCAAAGTGCTGCCCAAGTACTAGGAAGGCAATGATCAAACACCAAAAAATGATCTCTAGTCTTCCAATCAGCGTGAATGAAATAGTGATCAGCTGAGCTACAAAAGGGCATGAACCAACAACACCCAAAACTGAAAACTAACTCCAAAAAACTCCTACAAAGCTGCAAACAAACACCACATCAAAATATATCTAGAAGACATCGTACCAAACAAAAACTGAAAGAACAATGGAAGCCATCACCAATATGAGCTCAACTACAACCCCTGAAATGAAGCTACACCACTATTTAGCTAGGATATATCTTGCAGCCTCAAAACTAAAGTCAACTTAGAGGGATTTCATCCTCAAAGCCCAAGGAGATCTCTTTGCATTTGGTAGCACTTCGTTATCACAAATTAGCATATGCAAATGAGAGCAAATGAGGGCACATATATAGCTTTTGAGACCTAGAAGTTTGAAAACTCTTTCCCTCCAAAAGGGGATGCCACACTTGGGGAGAGAAATAAACTTATTAAAATTCACTAAAAACCTCTATTTGGCATCCACCATAGTCATCTTTAATTTTTAATTTTTAAAACAACTTAAGTCAACAAGTGCTAGGCGTGGGGGTCCAAGGGGCCAATTTGACATCATAAAATTAAGTTGCAAATCTTTCCCTTTTTCGAACTCCAAGGATGTTGGAGAAGCCAACTACTAAAAATATCAAGATGCTAACAACTACAACTGCCACCACTGCCATAAATAGTAACCCTGCATTGAATTGCTGCCAAGACCACTGCCAAAAATAACACTTACTGTAAATAGCATATTGCTAAAAATAGTGTGTCCAAACTCAAAATAAGCACATTTTGAGATGCAACAGTGACTTACTAAAAATAGCAGTGACTGCCCACCAAAGATCTCAGAGAACCCAAAAAGACCCAGAAAACTCTCTAGCAAACTCTTGCAATATCCTCCTTAAACACAAACTAAAAAGCTTCCAAGAATCTTGGAAACCTTAGAAACACCTTCGAGTAGTCTATGAGACTCTGGATATAGGCTAAAGGTCACTGGAAAGCTTAGGACCAAAAAAAGAACATTACACAATCTATGATGTAAAACCTCTCTTCAAATTATAAATATAATCTCCTTGAGAACTAAACTAACCCTAGACACTAAGCTATAGATAAAATATACAATTATTAATACCATGCAGAATATCCTTTGGGGGTTTTTGCAATAGTGAAATAAACAAAATAATTTCTGCACTATCTTTTTGGCTTGGGTACTTGCATCAGACAATTAATGGTTGTGTCTCACATATGAGATTTTCTAACTTATAAAAATAAAAGCAGCTATTTGTAAATGTGACAATACTTTCCTATTGGTTAAAAGTAGAAACAAATAAGCAGATGTACACAAGACTTTGAAAGAAATGATAGTTTTGGCCAACAACACACAATTGCAAAATTAAAAAGCTATGTTGCATAAAAACCTACAACCTAGGTTGACACTATTATTCATTTTCAATTCAATTATTGAAATCACAAATAAACTAATGTAGACATAAGAAAACCAAATTGAATAATAATTTCAATAACATAATGTAGCATCAACTATTAGTGTGAAATCCTATGCTCCATGCACTTATCTAGAAGGATACAAAATCTAATTTAGGGGATTTAGGATAATAATTAATTTATCCTAAAAACCAACATCTGTAAAGCAAAAAGAATAAAGCTACTAGATGTAAAGTGCCTTGCCAAATTTGATCCAAAAACACTGATTTTCTGCCTTTGAAATTTTGACAAACACTTTGTATGCAATCTTCAATTTGCTGGTAATTGATTTCAGATTGCTTTGTCTTTGATTTGATGGATGCAAATGTTGTTCAAATGCTTGGAAATAACTTCTAAGATATGTATTCAAAGTTCTAAAATGAAGATGCAACTCTTTTGTGTTTTCAAGTGCATATAAATGAATTTCTAAATGCAAATGCACACCTACAGCCAAGAGGTATTTTCACAAACACTTGGCATACATACTAATTGAGAGAAATGTAATTACATAGAAGAAACATTTTTACAAACACCTTTCATGTAATTTCCCTAATGCCAATAACCATCTACAGCACTATGACATTTCTACAAACATTTAGTATGCAAACTAACATGAGGGAATGAAAGCTACAGCCAGAGGCAATTTGTCAAACATTTGTCATACAACCTTATAACTCCTTCATTAAGTGCAAATCCAAATACAAGGCTGTTATACAATGTTGATATGATGATTGCAACTACTCAAAATGCAATGCCAAGACTCTTGGCTTACAATGGAATGAATAATGCTATTACAAATATGATATACAATATGCACCTACAGCTGCAGGAAGGCAACGACTAAAATAATCTAATATGACTGTAATGAACCGGACCAAATTTTTTTTGATTTTTCACAAATTGATTACAATGCAACATGCACCCGTTAAGGTTAGCCTAAACCAAAACGATGCGGAAAGTAACTCTAACCAGAATGTACACCAGGATCCCGATACGGGCAAGGTGTGAGCATTGGTCAGAGGATCTCAAAGGAAATTGCTGAATAAGAACTCTAACCACGAGATGCGCCAGAGAACGACGAGCATTCGGTCAGAGGATCCCTATCTAATGCAATATAGAAAATAGCTCAACACCAAGTATGTGCTACTCAATCCGTGATGGATACGAGGCGACCATATGGCGGAGACTTTAGGAAATTACAATGCAAAACAGAAATAGGCGGCAAGCCAGCCTCTTCCACTTATTCAGTGGGCAGTACAAACATTGAATTTGCAATAATATTAAAGTTGCTGACAGTACTACTGTTCAGCTTACAAAATGTATAATATGCCTGCAATATCAGTGAATTAGAAGTCTTTAAACCAAGCAATGTTAATTGAATCTTCCACAGTGTTTCCCAATGCTTTTAACACCCACACAGCAGCTCAAACCATCCAAATTACAGACTGTTATGACAGTAACCAGGTCTGAAATGAACAATCAGCAACATAGAAGACCCATTGAAATGAACATAGCTCACCCAATTCTTAACCAATTGACTTCAAACGAAATGCAAATGCTCCCTATACTCAGTGCGCCCAAGAAAGACACAAGAAACAGACCCAAACTGCAGTATTTATTTTTCCACGAATTCCAATGCAAGGTACAATGGTACGGCCCAAGAGAAAGGGCGATTTTCTTCTAATAAATTCTACACTTGTTTAAAAAATCTGAAACTTGGCAAAACATGGCGCCTTGACTAGACAATTGATAATATGAAACACCCAGAATGCAATCTTTTTGTATTTTTGAGTTTTGAATGAAAACTTGCTACAGCTATGCAACATCAGCTACACTAAAACATGACAAGATGCTTGAACATCAACACTAAATGCAAGAGAACTCAACTACAATGCAAAACTACCAATAACCAGCTAACCTCTCAACTAGTTGCTGTCTTTCAAGCAAGAAGATGAGCCAATGCTAGGAGGTGTGCTTTCCTCGAAGCGAGTGCCTGAATCCAATCCAGCAGCATAACGGTGTAGTAGACAGAAGATGCCAAATGAAGAGTTGAGGCCTGATTAAATAGAAGTGAGAGAAACATCTAGAAGCTTCCAGAGGGCGCCCCAAAACCCTAATTTCGAATTCCACTTTTCCCTCCAAAAGAAGGCGTCCTTTTTCCTCCACAAAATATTTCACTTTTTAAAATAAACTTCATTTCTCAAAAGGGGCGTCCATTTCAAGGTCTCAAAAATTTGACATTAAAAAATATAATTTATCACCTTATGACGCCTAGACCCTCAAAGTCCCCTTTTTAAAAACAACTTAAAGTTGCACTGCTAGGCAAAAGGGGTATAATATTAAAATAATAATATTATAATAAAATACTTATCTCTCCACCGAAAATTGCGCCCAAGGCCAAGAATTGAAGTGCCAGCTGAAACAACTGCAGAAGAAGCCCAACTGAACTGAACCCAAACCGTCCACTGCCAAAAATAGAATTTACTAAAAATAGTAAATTCGCGAAGTTGCCCGGAATGCCAAACTGAACACACCACTGCGAAGCTCTCTGAAAACCCAGAAAGAATCCGCAAACAGAATCCTCAAACTCCAAGCAAGACCCCTCCAAATTAGGAAACCCTAATTTCACCATCCGCACAGCCTACGGGTCTCCGGAATAGGCCAACGGTCAACAGAAATGATCACTGCTGAGAAGGGGACATTACAATGACAATGCAAAGCATGCAAATACATAAAGGAACTTGGTAATAATATGCTGACGGAAATCGATGATGAAATGGCAACTTGGTATTTTCAAAACAATCTTCAATGATGCACAATCTTCACCTACAGCAGCCGCCCCTGTTCTTGCCTGGAAACTCTTTAGAAAAATAAATACAGCCTCTAAGCTCCTCGAATTTGTTATGAAAATGATTGCCAACACCAAAGGAAGCAATCCCTCAAGTGCCCACAAAATTATATCTCCTTATTGAAGAGCAACGAATGAAAATGTAATTTCTCTCATGGTTGATCTGCAGACTGAAACAAAATTGCAGACTTCAAAATATCTTATAAACCTCTCCAAAAATGACCTCCAATGATTGCAATAAGTCCAATGAGAAAAACTGAAGTATCTTCCTCCACTATCCAACTAGGGTTGGTGTTGCACAACCGAAATTGGCACTTAACCAGCTAGGTTTGGTCTTTCACAAATGAAGACTGGAAAACAATAAGCTAAGCATTCAACTTCAGCAGTGTAGTAGAAAAGTGTTTGCAACTCAAGATGTCCAAATGCATAGCCCAAGCCTCTTTTTATACTTTTTCAACCTCATCACCAAGAGACTTCTAGAAGATTCTTGATTATTCCTTAAGTGATTTTATTATTTTATTATTTTATTATTAAGTCACTTAAGTCACTTTTTATTATTAAATTAATTAAATAATAAGTCATCCCTTTTGATATTTTATTTTATGGGAATAACTTAATAAATAATTAATTTAATAACATCTCTTGATTTAATTAAATCATCAATTAAGCTATCCTCATAAATTATCAATAATTTGGACAACTTAATTAAATAATTTAATTAAATCACCATACCTCCAATTCGGGGACATGACACTAGAAAAGTGGGAAATAAAGCACTTTGAAGTAAAGCTAAACTTAAAGCAGCCTAAAAATAAGCCTTGAAGCTCCTTTTCAAAAATAGGACCTCCATAAAAGCAAGTACTGAAAAAGGCCAATTTGATAGACAAATTTTCTTAGTGATTTTGATATAGATCTTTCTATTTGAAACAGGGTAAACCTTCTAAAGAACCTTGAAAACCTAACCATTAGTCCATTGGTGCCTTCACCAACCATAGAAACCCTAGCTAAAACTTAAAAAAATCTCCATAAATATAACTTGATTTTGGAAACCCTTGGATTTTACCCACAAATCTACATCTAGAAAGCAAGTACAATCCTCTAAATTTGCACTAGGAATCCATGCAGCTTAAGGATCAACAAGAGTCTCTGTAGGAGGAGAAGACACATCAAGAGAATCGTTGACATCAACAAAACTTTCAAAACAATAAAACTCCATAAGTGTATCATAATCATATGGTATATTCTCTGATTCATCATGCAATAGAAGACAACCCAAAGCAGGATCATTTGAGAATGGATGAGTATTAGAATATCGATGCATCTCCAAAATCTTAGTTCAAAAAGCTTGAGGGAAATCAATGTGCAAAATAGCCCACAAAATGTTATTATCAACATTACAACCAATCACTCCTAGGACATGATCATTCTTGGTAGCCCAAGCTAGATGTTTCCTTTCGGTTCTTGGTTGAGGAACATGCCAATAGAGATGGAGCAAACAATAAAGCAAATGCAAGTGTTTCAAGATATTATCTCTCCATTGCTTATTGTTCCCCCTTTTCAAGACAACCAAAGAAAGATGAATTGAAAAAACTATCATTAACTAGGAATTCCCCCTCCAAAATTACAGACATGAAACCCTCAACAACACTTATAACCCTCTTCCACAAAGCACAAGAGGCACTAATGAACAATTTTTGCAAATAACAAGCATAAACCTACTGTTTAAAATACGTAGAGATCTTAACAATTGAAAAAAAAGAGACTTGCCAAACAAAGAAATGGAGGTTACAATTAGATTCCTTATTTTCAAATCAATTTTAAAAAAATAAATCCAATTTTGACTTTGTGAGCAAAAGATAAAAGAGCTTCAAACAACAAAAAATTGTACTTGCAACAAAATCTAATGAAATTAGATGGGCCACTACAAAGGAAGCTTTCCAATGCCTATGAGAAATAAAAAACTTGACCCCTTGGGAAAAGGCTATGCATGGTTGAAAAATAAGTCTCTTTGTGCAAAAGAAATGGCCTTAGCATTGTGCAAGAGTAGTGCCATGAGGTGAGTAGAGCACAAGTGGTAGGCACTAGGTGGAGCAAAACTCGATGGTGGAGGCATCTAGGTGGTGGTGGCACAAAGGTATAATGGAGATTCTAGTGAAGCCACAAAATGATTGGTGGTGGAGCGTGAAGTAGAAGTATTAAGCAATTAATACTTAGTGGAGGGCCCTTTTCCATGACCATAGGTTGGAGGGGACAAGGTCTACACACAATGTTGACAACTCTGCCAACCCATGCAATGATCCATGGACTATTGAATGTGAATAGAATCTACCACCAATTTGATTGGTCACGAGGCACCTCATGGTACAGTTCTAGACATATTTGTTGGTACAAGGGTTTGCAGACCTCATACCTAATAAAGATTTTTAGATGAAGAAAAACTTAAAATTTGCAAAAGTTTCTTGCAACAATTATTCCAAGTCACATAAAGGAATAGGCTGTAAAATATTCTACAATTGTACAAATGGTGCATAAAAAAGGATAACACCTACATGGACAAGATATGATTGTGCAAACTATATGAAATTAGCACAACCAACAATGGAGATCCCCACAAAAAACCTCTACCAATGACTACAACCGAACCCTATCGAATTTACTATTGATCTATATATTTGGGCTCTGTGGATTCAACAGTTAGGTTTATTTTGCTAAAGGATGCACCCTCTGAAAAAGCTTGGCAAATTATCTCCAAAACAAATGAAGGAGCTTGCAACTCTATTACCATGTAGAAATCACTAAAATGACTTGCAGGAGTAGGAATCTTCTGCAACATCAAAAAACCTTCCACATAAGAGAGAAGCAATGAAGAATGCTAATTGTCAATAATGGTACAATGCATACAAGATACAATAAGATGAAAAGTACATAGAGAAACCTTGTTTATATAGGAAAGGATGGGACTTAGGACAACATAAGATTATAACAAACATCTTAATCTTTTGATTTGAAACACAAAAAGTGAATGCCCTAAGTAAACTTAACTAACTAGGTGTGGAAGGGTTCCAAAAGGAACCCATTAGTTACTGAACCTCATTCACATCAACAACAAAAGCTTTAATTTATTATAGACCTATGCACCTAGCTTTGAATTGGATTCCTGAAATCTTAGATAGATTATTTGTGATTAGATTAACGTAGCGAATAACAAATGTTATACTAACAACAGAGATTCAAAAAACAAAATAAATACTGTACAATATCTACTATGACTTGACACAAGTTTTGTATGCATAAATGTGGACAGACCCTCTAGGAAGGTGTGGTTCTACCTTGACTCTGGTTCTATAATGTAGCTTTTCATTGCTCTAGAAATGTCTACTTTTCCTCACATCACTGAGATTGCCCATGATGTGTTTCTTTAAATTCCAAATATATCGGAGAAACAGAAAAAGTTTATTCTGCCAATCTCAACTGTTAATTAATATTCCCCATCTCATGCAGAGTTCTCTGGCAATTCCATGAATATTTCATGCTGGGATTAAGAGAGCTACTCAAAACAGCTGTTGGCTTTGATTGGGATGATCTTTGGTGCACTGGAGAATTCAAAATGCTCAAAATCCTATCCCACTTGGATTTTCTGTCATAGACATAGGAAGTCGCTGTAAATTGAATGTTTGTCCAAGGCTGCACAGTTTAAAAGTTAAAGTATTTAATTTGAATAGAAGATGTTCGTTATAATGAACCCATGGTGAAGCTAATGGGATCATTAACACCTGAACTTATGGACATTATATTGCTGCTATCCCAATCAATTAGAACTGTCCAAGGAAAAGCATATGTATATATCAACTAGACTTTGTTTTACACTACAAGTATTTCTTCCATATTTATGGTTGATGATGTGATTTCCATGAAATTACTTTGGATGGGAGCTTGCATTTATGATAGACTAAATGCAATAGATGTGAACAATATTTTGAGGTTGAGACATAACTGCAGCGTGAATAATCTGATTTAAATCTAACAGTCAGCATTTCCTCAATTCTGTACAATTGCTATAAGATTGGAAGGGCACTTGTCTCACATAGCTGATTCCCATATTCCAAGAAAGTGTTATTCATATGATTGAACTTCTGAGAATAGCAATAATCATACAACCAGGATCTTCTTAACTGTATATATTTCTGTCCGCCTTTATAAATTTAGTTTCTTGGTAACTAAATTCTTTAGACGCCTAAAGGTTTTAATGCAAAGAAGACTATGACTGGCACAGTTTTACAGTTATGTCATGCTATGCAATCCCAAAACAAGGACTGAATCTACATCTAAAATTAAATTAATTACTTTAATGAAAATAAATCCTAGATATTTTCAAAAAATTTGACTTCAACTTTACAGCTTTTCTAGATTTTCATAGTTAGAATGCAGAAAATATGTTGGGCTGTTGCTAATATTGGTATTTCCAGAAGTAACCTCAATGATTTTTTTAATAACTTAACTTGATGATAGCATTTTTATCTTTCATTAAGATATCTAACTTGCAACAAGATATATGTAATTGGAAGTCAATTTCTTGTTCCTAAATTTCCAAACATGCATTACAGAGTAGGATTACATACCGAAGCAATTGAAGGGCAACGATTGTACACATTCTCTATATTTTCCACAGCAACATATTCACCTTGTGACAGTTTAAAAATGTTTTTCTTTCTGTCAATGATTTTCATTGTCCCATCTTCTTGCCACTCACCAATATCACCTGCATTATTTATTTCACAATTTCTCTTTCTAAAGTTGGTAAGTGAAGTCATCAAAAGATCCAAATGGTATCACTTATTTTTATGTACTGTCATTCAAGACACATAAACAACCTAATGAAAATAAATATCGACATGTCTTTTACCTGTGTGGAACCAACCATCCACCAGAACTTCGTTTGTCATATCCTCACGCTTGTAATACCCAGAAAATAGAGTTTTTCCCCTTATGCAAATCTCTCCACGAGGTGTTTTAGAAAGTGCATCATAGCCCATTTCAGGGACTGATTTGAGTTTTGCTTCAACAATTGTGACAGGTGGCCCAACTGTTCCAATCATTGAGAAGACATTGGCCAAGGAAGAAAAACTTCCAGCACAAGTTTCGGTCAAACCTGGTTGAAATATAAGTAACTTAAGAAACACCTTAAATCTGTATACAAATACAGGTTGAAGGAAAGTCTAAACTAGCAGCGAGGAAAAGTAAATGAAATACGAAAAAATAATGCAACAGAAAGTATATAAAAGGAGAGAAATTTTTCTTGAAAATAAGATATTCACCACAAAAAGGAATTTAATAGAATACAAAAATGGTAGGTGAAAACCAGATTAACAAGGGTCCATGGCCTGCAACATGTAATATCCATCTACATATAAGAATATTTCTGTTGATTACTAATGTAATTTTATAAATATACACTGTAAGGGCAGATTACATAAAGTGAGAACCCAAACTATGTCCCTACATATTGGCAAAAGTACAGTGGATCTTATGTTGTTGGGGGTATTGTTTGTCAATTGTGGATCTAACAATGATTGAATCAGTAACATCATTAGGTTCTCTTGCCAGCCACCATCAAGTATTTTACCTTGCAAGTCAATGATGACTAAATTTATATGGAGTATGGCTCTCCCAAGTGAAGTTATTTTGGTCATTTGTGATGGTCATATCCATCTACATATAAGAATATTTCTGTTGATTACTAATGTAATTTTATAAATATACACTGTAAGGGCAGATTACATAAAGTGAGAACCCAAACTATGTCCCTACATATTGGCAAAAGTACAGTGGATCTTATGTTGTTGGGGGTATTGTTTGTCAATTGTGGATCTAACAATGATTGAATCAGTAACATCATTAGGTTCTCTTGCCAGCCACCATCAAGTATTTTACCTTGCAAGTCAATGATGACTAAATTTATATGGAGTATGGCTCTCCCAAGTGAAGTTATTTTGGTCATTTGTGATGGTCATTTCCAAATTACACAAGGTTATAAATTCACCATTACTAAATAGCTTTGAGCCTTCAAGAGTTGCATATGTGTTTCGGCATGATTGTACGTAATATAATTGTCCTTAATAAAAGTATCCACTGCAAGGAAGCATTTGGAAAGTTCTATTTGATTTAAAAAAATGAAAATTATATTGATATGGAAAATATTTACAATAAAGGAGGTAAGATATAAAATCATGCTAACATTGTGAAGATTATAAATCAACTGTATTTAACATAGTAGACTAGAAGTTTACTAGCTGTATTTTTTGAAAAACATAAAGAAAACAGCTATTTAGTACAAAATTGTTGTTGGAGAGAACATAAAGATTTGAAAAGAGGTGTGACACTACCATTCACATCAAACAAACAAAAGTTAAAGCTGAAAACATGAAAGAACTGGGTAGAGATACTGAATTCCCTGGACCATGGTAGTTGCAGGCGCAGTGAAGGCAGCCTTCTTCTTACTGGATCACTTTCCAGGGATTAATTGTACTCGGTCGGTTGGTGACCAGAACTTGCTTGCCAATTAATCCTTCATGTGGTCACACTGTTGAAACTCTCTTCTCAAAACATTTGGTCTCTGGGTGAGGCTGAGAGGTCTACTTGCTCTTGAATGTTTTCTATGATGTGAGGTCAGGTGTTTTCTGATAACAATAGGGAATTTGCTAGAATAATACTATAATGTCCCCGTTTTAGCTGACTTTGTTTGTTGAGGAGTGAGCCTATTATTTTGACCCTAGTAGGCTGACAGATGTGATTAGAGGGTTGCTTTTGGCAGTTATCCTGAGTTTTGGGACTTTACTCCATTAGTTGATTCAGGTTTGGGCCTTGGTAGAGACTCACAGAGCGATATTCAGGCACTTACTATTTATAGTAAGTCAGGCAGACAAGGGTTACTATTTATGGCAGGGCACCTGGCTCAGTTGGTCATCTCAGTTTCGACCCAGTTTGACAGTTTGGTGAGCAGATAGCGAATATTTAAGCATTTAATGATATTTGGAAGAATATTAATGTTGTGACTTTATATTATAAAGTCAATTAATGAAATATTGATTTATTAATGGAATAATATAAAGTATTTAATACTTTATATTAAAAGGGGGTGATTATTATTAATGAATGTATATTCATTAATCATTTTAAAAAGGATGCCTTATAATGTTAATTTCCCCTAAGTCTACCAAGGGCGAATTAATGATTTATTAAATGCTTAATGAGTTGCTTTTTTTGGGTCGAACTTCTTGAGGAGAATATATAATTCATCAAAGGCAAATCGCACTTCATTGTGAATTATTCTAATTTGTCTTATTTTCTCTCTAAGAACATTGGGGTTTGTGAAACAAGGGTTTCTGCAAATTTGTGCAATTCCAAACTTTGGAGAACAATACCTCTTCAGAGTTAAGCTTTCTGAAGTTGTGAAAGATCAACTAAAGATTGCTCAGCAGGTTGGCTTCACACAAAAGTCGAATTTGTGCTTACAGTGGAGATTTACTTTGGGATTTCAGTCAGTAATTGGATCGATCTTCTTTAGAAGGGATTCCTATCTAGTGGCAGCTATTTATTTATCATCTGGCACACTTTTCAAGGTTGTACGGCTTCCTTTATTGCTGGTTCAGGCCATATTTTTGCAGCAGCAAGGCCGTACTTCATCTACAGGAAAAAACTCCTTGCCTTTTTGCACTCTGACTTCACCATAGTGGATGCCTTGGTCTCTGGAGTAGTTTGCACTCACTTCGAGGCTAGAGAAGTCAAAACTAAGGTTGGCTGTACCATTTTCTCACCATTTCAGGCGGCTGCAATAAAAATCAGGTTTTCATTAAATGTTATTGCCTTTTTACTTGCATGTTTGAAATTCGCCTTTGTAAGCATTCAACAAGTTCAATAAATCAAATGCCTTCAGATTACAAGTTGATTTGTCTTCATATTTACCTTCTGGTATTTTATTTACATTTTACAAGCATTTATTTCCAAAATCGCACCACTTCTTTAAATTGCAAAAACTACAAAAAAACCACAAAATACCAAAAACAATACAAAACAACAAAACACAAAAAATTTGCATTTGCCATCAACAATCGGGGTTGAGAGACATCAGGTCTCTTACAAATATCTCATATCTCATTTGTATAACTAATGGTCAATGTATTTAGTTAGGTTAGATTTCTTTAAGTCTATAGGTAGTTGGAGTAGGTGACTCCATTAATTTCTACAGTAACTTGTAATTCTTTATAATGTATCCTCTTTTTTTGTTAATTGAATGAATGATTTTACCATTCACATGGTATCAAAGCAACCTAAACATCTTGGGCAATTATTTAATCTGTAATTTGTGAAAAATATTCACATGAGATTTTGGGCTCGTGTTTTGGTTTAAACCTAACCTCCCTCTGCACTCGTGCGTTTTGGACACGATTTCTTTCTGAAGGCGATGTGATTAGCTCTTGCTGCGCGCGACCCGCGTTTTGTTGCAACCTGCGCACATTTTTTTGCATTCTATGAAGGTTTTTGGTGGCGCATGACTTCCTTGAAGGGTTTTCAAGACGCCTTTAAACACATTTTTTTATTTCTTGTATGTCATGCGTTTTTCTGGCGTCTTTTTTTGATAAAGACCTACACGTTTTTCTGGCGCTACTTCCTAGTTGTAGGTCACTTTTGTTTTAAGGCATATTTTAAAAAACGCATTTTCTACATGAGAAAAAGGCCCGCGACCTCTGATTTGGGTGCGATTGTGTTCTTCATATGGTCACGTTTTTTGTAACCCTAGCTCTGACATGGATTTTCTTCCTACTGGACATGACTTTTAATGTATTTTTTGCCTGATTTTTATCCATTTCTCTGAAAACGTGGTTTCTTGAAGAGCTGACTAGGGTTTTGTGAATATCTGCTTTGTTTGAGTTCAATTTTTTTTTTCCAACTGTAGATTCTTGGTGGGTTTTCGAGATCTCATCTAGGTTGTTGTTAGATTTTTCTAGGTGTCTCAAAGTTCGTGCCTCGAAATTCGTGCTAGGGTTTCGATTTTTGCTTTGGAATTTGTTCTGCAAAATCTGTTTCTATTTTTTGTGCATTATTTTTCCCTCACCAATTTGACCTCAACATTTGTGATGGCATCTCTGACAAATATAATGCTCAAAAGCAACTAGAAGTTTAATGGGAAGAATTATAACACCTCGAAGTAGCGTATGCTGACCATCTTCAAGTATCGGTGTCTTGATGTGGTTGTTCTGGGTACATTGCCTCGACCTATTGTTATTGGAAAGGATCAGGACAAGTGGGATGAGCGCAATCGAGAAGCCGTTATGCTCATCAAACTCTTAGTCACAGATGAGCAACTACTTCAGGTACCGTTTGGTAAAATTGCTAAGGAGATCTGGGATCATTTGAAGGACCTTCATGAAACCTCCGATAAGAGTTGTGCGTTCTTCCTGAAGAACATGCTGTTTTCTATCATGATGGATGAGAGGACAACTTTGCAGGCACATCTGAACAAGATCCAGGAGATCCAAGATTAGTTGGAGGCAATTGGTTGCACAATGGAGGAAGAGGACATGGTAGTGATTACTTTGAAAAGTCTACCTAAGTCTTATGAACATTTCATCGAGACTCTCAACATTACATCTGCTAATGTTGATCTGAAGTTTCCAGAGCTGTGTACTATCCTCTTGCAGCAGGATCACTGGACATAGCAGTTTGGGAGCAGTACCAGTTCCACCTCCATAGAACAAGCATTCTCTGCCAAATCTTTTGCTACGAACAAAGGGAAGGGTCAATCTTCTCAGCTGAAAGGCTTTGGTTCTTCTTAGGACACAAAGAAGAAAAAGAACGTTCAGTACAATTATTGCCATAAGTATGGTCACATGAAGGTTGATTGTCGAGTTCGATTGGCTTCTGAACAAAAGAAGCAAGGAGGGTCTCAACCTAAAGACAATGTTGCGGAGCACAATGATTAGAAAGATTTTGCATTCTGTGCGTTTATGGCCAAGAGAATAGTAGATCTAGTCCAATCTTCTACCTGGTATATTGATTTCGGGGTTTCGCGACATTTTACTCATTGCCGGGATTGGTTCACAAAATTCGAACCATTCTCTGATTCTATCATTTTTGGAGGAGGCGAAGAGTACATAGTTGCTAGTAAAGGCACTGTCCAGATTCACTCAAAAGGAAGAAATTTACTCTTTCTTGATGTCTACTATGTTCCAGGCATGGAACATAATATCCTCTCCGATAGCCAGATCATGAGGCATTCTCCCCAGATGGATGTTGTTTTCAGTTCGTCCACCTACAACATTGTTGATAGGGAGACTCGTACTACGATAGCTATGGGGCTTGGGGATCACGGTCTATATAGACTTGCTGATTCTAGTGATTCTTAGGAGTGCGCTCTAGCAATCAAGAGTACTTCCATCAACAAACTTTGGCATCAGCATTATGGGCACTTGAATGTGCACTACCTCTCTCAACTGTCTCGGGAGGGTTTGGTTGCTGGTCTACTTGAGATCCAAACTCAAAATCATGGAGTTTGTGGAGCCTGTCAAGCTAGGAAGCAACATCGGACACCATTCTCGGATGGTGATTCTTGGCGAGCTTCCAAGGTACTTCAACTGGTTCACGCTGATGTATGTGGGCCAATGAATACTCCTTTTGTTGTTGGGTCCAGGTACTTTTTATTATTTGTTGATGATTTCAATCAAAAAATGTGGGTGTATTTTCTCAAACATAAATCAGATGTGTTTAGTACATTTCAGCAATATAAAGCCTTAGTTGAGAAAGAATCAAGTTCTCATATCATTACTCTAAAATCAGCTAATGGGGGGGAGTTTTGTTCAGCTGACTTCTCTACTTTTTGTGCTGCACATGGCATTAAGCACCAACTCACCACACCATACACCCCTTAGCAGAATGGTGTCATTAAACATAGGAATCGCACCATTACTGAAATGGCTCGTTCTATGTTGCAGCATAGAAATGTACCTAAGAAATACTGGGTTGAAGCTGTTTATATTGCAGTCTACCTCCTGAATCGGTCACCTACACAGGCCGTTAAGAAGATGACTCCTAAAGAAGCCTGGTCAGGACGTAAGCCTAAGGTGGGCCATCTGAAAGTCTTTGGATCTACAGTTCATGTATGGATTCCAAACGCTAAGCGTGCCAAGTTGGACTCCAAGAGCCAGACACTTATGTTTACTGGTTATAACGACAATCATAAGGCATATAGGTTGATTGATGTGGAGACAGACCGTCTCATATTCAGTCGTGATGTTGTGATTGATGAGACTACTGGTCCATTTGTTCCTACTATGTCATGTTCCTAAAATGGAACACCAAAATATAAAAATAACTAAACATTGAAATACTAATAAATAGATAAAATAAATAAATGACAAAAATACATATTAAAAATGTAAATACACATATTAATTATTTAATATTTATAAATAACATAATATAATATTATGCTTATGAATATAAATATATTAAATAGAATGTAAATACAAATATATATAAATTGAATAACATATAAATATAAATATAAATATTTATGAATATAAATATAAATATATTGAATAACACATAAATATAAATGTATTAAAATAAACATGTAAAAACAATATAAAATAATAATCATTGAAATATACATTAAACAAGAAACCTTTAAATAAAATATATTAACAGCAAATAATATACTAACAACATCGAATATAATAAAGTGGGCATAATAATTTACAAGCAGCGGTCACTATAACAACAACCGTGTTTAAGAGGAAGGTGCGATCACCACATGAAAAAGATACGTCACTCCAAGGGGTGCAAATAAATCCAAAAAGCATAAGCCATGTCCTTTGATAAATGGATGTGTCTTTTGGGGCAGATCAGACCATACATAAAGGCAGTTACTTACAAACAAGAAGAAATCGAATTGAATGGAGTGGAATGGAATGGAAGGAAGGAGGAATAAGGTGAAGCATCTAGGAATATATTCTGAACATGGAATCTGCAGAATCAAACAGCAGTAAGGAGCTGAGAATTATAGGATAGGTAAGTGGTAAGTGTTTTCTGAACTTTAATGATTAGTTGGTAAATGTATTAAGGATCTAAATAAGGACTTTAGTAAATATTTCATGTAATCAAATAATCAGTTAATAAACACATTAAAGATTTAGTTAAGAACATTTAACAAGTGTCTTCTAAATTAAAATAATAATTTGTTTAATGCAAATGAAATCAGATATGGATTAAGGTAACAGTTTATACATATAAGTAACTAGTCTAGTGGTGCTTGACATATATATTTAATATATGTATATGATAAATATAAATGTGTCAAATCTAATATGTTTACTGTTGATAAATATATTTATGTAAATATATATATATAGAGGAAGAGATCGGGTTCTATGAAATCTGTTAATAGTGATCTGCATACGTATATGTCAGTTTGATTTGATATAACAGAAAGCATTAAATGTATATTTTCAATTAGTAATGATTAATCTATATATACATAATAGTGTCAATGAATAAGAAATAAATATAAATAATATAGATAATATGTAAATAAGTATATAAATATAAATAGTATATAACCACATTCTGATTTATGATAATATGCAATAAGTAAGTATAATGAAATAGTATCTATGCTGGGTTAGGGTGAGTGTTGTAAGCCTAGAACTAATTGATAATAGTTATACATATATATATGTATTATATTCAATTATGTAATAATGATTAATTCGTAACTTCAAAGAACTAGATTATGATTTCAAGCTTATGTTAATTAAAGGTAGCAATTATTGCACCTTATAAGTAATAACGACTCTATACATTCATTATGATGGTAAATGATATAATATTCCATCTATGGGATCCTGAAAGATGTTTTATACATTATAGAAGAATCATTCATAGTGAGTGATAAGAAGGAAACGAATAATCCTTTGACAAGAAGGAAATATTTAGATCATCTTGATCTTATTAGATGTTATTACTGAAATTATTGATCTCTAATGTTTCTAATGTCTCTTTGAGGAACACCTTGAATGCAAGATTCAGGTTTAAGTGTTTCCACTAGAAAGGGGTCATTACATACTACCAGTCCTGCGAATCAGCCTATGAAGGCTTTTGATGAGGGTGTTCGTCTTCCTCTTGGTTCCCTGATGGGAGGGCTTTAGAGCATTCTGACTCTGAAGATGAGGAGTCTCCCAGTCATGATCTAGCACCACCTGATTTTCCTCAGGACTCACATTCCGATGACTTTGTTCCCGAAATCCTAGGAGATGTTGTTTCTCCTATTTCAGATGTTGGTACTTTTACTCATCGGCCTAAGTGGTGGCTCAAGACTATCGGAGATCTTCATGATGATGAACTCATTGAGGGCAAATCATCTCGTAGAAAGAGAAAGTAGCAAAACATAGTCAATTTTGCTCTTATGGCCAACATTCACAGCATCTATGAGCCTCAAACATATTCAGAGGCTAAAGGAATTCCAGAGTGGGAAAAGGCTATGCAGACAGAATACCATAGTCTTTTGAAGAATCACAATTGGGTTCTTTTTGATCTTCCTCGTGGGAAGAAACCTATTGGCTGCAAATGGGTTTATAAGGTCAAGTATCATGCAAATGGTAATTTGGATAAATACAAGGCCAAATTAGTTGCTCGGGGATTCACACAGCGGGAGGGCATTGATTATGAGGAGACCTTTGCTCCTATTGCCAAGATGAGCATAATTCGTCTTCTTCTTGCTCTTGCAGTTCAGTTTGGATGGACGGTTCATCAAATGGATGTCAAGAGTGTCTTCCTCAACAGTGAGTTGCAGGAAGAAGTCTACATGACACAGCCTCTTGGTTTCAAGGTTGTTGGCAAAGAGCATCAGGTATGTAGCCTCGTGAAAGCACTCTATGGATTGAAACAGGTTCCCCGTGCATGGTACATCAAAATTGATTAGTACTTGGTTGATCATGGTTTTCAGCGTAGCCCTTCTGACAATAATCTGTATGTCAAGCACTCTGGTGATGATATTTTGTTTCTTGTTATCTATGTTTATGACTTGATCATTACTGGTAGTTCAACACATTTGATTGCAGCAATCAAACAGGATTTGTGTCAGGCTTTTGACATGATAGATTTGGGGCTTCTCCATAACTATTTGGGTATTGAGGTTTGGCAGACAACTAATAGTATTTTTATCTCTCAGTCTAAATATGCTCGAAGTCTGCTTGACAAATTTCACATGTAGGATTGCAAACCTGCCTCCACACCTATGGAGAAGGGGTTGAAGTTGTCAGCCAACTCGGATTCACCTCCGGTCGATGAAACAACATTCAAGCAACTAGTGGGTAGTCCCATCTACCTCACTGCCACTAGACTTGACATCAGTTTTGCAGTGAGCTACATTTCTCGCTTCATGACAGCTCCAAAAGCTGATCATTGGATTGCAGCGAAGCGAGTGTTGAGATATGTTAAGGGCACTTCCGATTATGGCATTTTGTATGGCAGATGCAAGGATCCAAAGTTGATTGGTTATACAAACTCTGATTGGGCAAGTTCAGTGGATGACAGAAAGTCCACTTCTGGGTGTGTATTCAGTTTGGGTACAGGTGCTGTAACATGGACTAGCAAGAAGCAGCGGGCAATGGCTCTTTCCTCGATTGAAGCAGAGTATCGAGGAACAGTTAAGGCAGCATGTGAGGCAGTGGTTAGAATTATGAAACAAGCACAAAACCACGAGCCACAAGATCAAACAACAAACAAGTACACCTTCCACGCAAGAGATCTGTAAACAAGAATTGCTATATTCAACAACAAGGAAAAGTTACAAAAGAAGCTTTCAACAAAGATGAAAGCCGTGATATTTCCTGTGAATAATATCTAAGAGATATTTACAAAGAGGGTTGAATGCTTATAAGAGAAAAGCCCTAAATGAGAAAGGGATCAGATCATGACAAGTGTTAACATCACATGAGATGAGACATAATGATCTAATAATAACTCAACTAATAAAGCATTCCTAAGTTTAGCTAAAGCATGTGAGAATAAATTAAACTAATAATCAATTAAAGATTAATTAATTATTAGCTAATCTATTATAACTCTAACACCCCCTCTTAAGATGAACTTAGGGAGTAGCTAAAAACCCTAAATAGAATGCAAGATGGGTATCGACAAACAAGGCCAAGTAAGGTACCCACGTACAAACATAAGATCTCTATAATGTGGAGAAATAGAGAAAACTTCATGGGAAAAACTCTACTCCAAAAAGAGATGAAAGCCAAGTGAAGGACTGAAGAAGTCTCCAAACAAGGCAAGATTATCCCAAAAGATAAGAACAAAGAGAACACCACAGAAGCATGAAGAAGTTGCAAACACTGTCGAAGAAGGACTGCAGAAATGCTGAAAGAAGAACCTCCGCTGTGATCAGGATCAAGAAGACAAGAATCTGTATGAGTGCCCCCAACGACACTACTCGAATTAAATGGCAAACAAAGGCAAACACCTGGTACTCGAAGATACAGATGGAAAAAGTACCAAAAGTCTGAAGAACTAATCATGAGAAAATGGAAGGTCGCCTCCAAAAATAGGAATGCAAGAGCGTCCATATGGTAAGTGCTCCATCTCACCGAAATGCATGGGTAACTAGCTGCTGCATCCGCCTAGTACATAGGAACAAATACTGTATACATAGCTCACTCCAACGTGAAACCAAGGAAGCATTAGCACCAACAGTAGAAACCCCCCCATAATGCTGAAAAGGGAGAGGTGTGACAAGTACACTGAAACTGAATGCCTGAAAGTAGTGCATGAAAAGGAACCAAGAGCATCTGAAGGTGCAAACATGAAAGTACAAGTTGATAGAAAGGATGTGAAAACAAAAGTCACATACGCATGAGAAAGGTATGAAGGCAAACAAAGGCAAATATCAACCCCCATGGCACTTTATATCATAGTGCGAGTACAATAAGACACAAAGTGATGTGCAAGAATCCCAATACTACACATACAAAGCTGAGACACTTTATCTTAATGTATTTACAGATGATTAAAAACATGCAATGTGAGCCCATAATGTCCAAAAAAGACAACATGCTGAAAAAACAACATGCTGAAAAAACAATTTTCTTACAGAAAATGGGGAAATTGATAGTACCATGATGAAGTACATGAAAAAACATGCACTTTAAAAAAAAACGGCACCCAAAAATGTATCCAGATGCAGAAGATATGGCCCGTCGAAGTCTCCAAAACAAGAACTAAACAACTACAGCACCGAGAATACAAAATTCTGAAAAAAAACCAGAAGTCAAAACTGGAAAATACCTGCACCACTGCGAAGAGCATGAAACTCCACCTCATTTCAAAAAAAATTGCACGCGAAAAGACCACCGTATGGCCTCTGGAAGTTGAGGTGCAAAATTGAAAAGCCCAATGGAGAGGGGTTGAGTAGGGCAAAAAGGAAAACTCCTCAAAATTTGTCAAAAACACCTCCAGAAATAGAGGCCCGCCAAATATAGTGATGCTAGAAAAACTCCTCCAATTACAGTGCATTATATTGCATAAAAAAGCAAAATTTGGCCATTTTATTTTAAAGTGAAAAAATGCCAAAAAAACTATTACATTTTTTTAAATAAAAAAAAACATATATAAAAATATTACATTTATATATATTTTTTAAAAAAATATTAAAAAGAAATCATTAAAAAAGGAGAGCCCTGCACAGGCACAACCTGTGCAGTACCCTGTGCAGGAACGATGCTTTCTGACATGTACATGTCACAAGTAGGACCTTCTCCCTTGTACACTAATAATCAAGGGATGCTCAAACTAGCCAAAAATCCAATCTTCCATGAACGTACCAAGCATGTCGAGCTTCATTGTCACTACATCTGCAAGTTGGTAGAAGATGGATCAATTCAGCTACAATATGTTGCGACAGCGGATCAGACTGCAGATATTCTCACCAAGTCTCTGAGCTCGGATAAGTTTGTCAAATTCAAGGGGCAACTTGGTGTTGTTGACAGATTGACCATTAAGGGAGGTGTTGATGTGATTTTTGTGACCGCACCAATCAGCAGAACAAAGTTGTTCGAAGGCTACTCCATTCTCTCTTGATCAAAGTATTCTGTGCGCTAAGATTGCAAGAAAGTTCGCATGTTCAACTCCAAGGTTCTGAAATGCTTTGGAATACCCTCAGTAGGTTCGTTATGCTATGTTATTTTTACGAGGGGACTTACACAATTGTTCTTAAGGTTTGCAGTTGAAAACAAATAGATGATTGGAAGGGAATTTATGCAATGCGAATGATTTAGCAATAAGGTACGTTTTCCTAAAACTAACTAGAAATAAACTAAATTGTAATGAGTGTAAGGGTAAGAAGGTTCTAGATTCTATTCGAAGGCGGGACATGGGATCAATCTCAATAGCTTCAACCGAACTCTACTCCACCTCACGCTGGACAGCTTACACAAAGTTGGTGCAATCTTCAAGGGGATAGCAAGAAATTTTCAAGCTACAATCCAACACCAAGACACCGTCAAGACGACGCATACCAAGATATGAATTGCAACTGAAGTTGGGCTTATAAAATTCTCCAGTTGACCACGCAAGGCAAACTTGCTGTCAACAAGCTGCTAGTGGTATGGACTAAAACGAAGTTGCCTCGATTGAGGCCACAAATCCACAACTAATATCTACTTGCATGAAATGAAAATTACTCTACTTTAAGCTACTTTTACGCTACTTGGAATAGAAGGGATGAAGAAACCTTGCTAGCTATCCATAACAAAGACGAATTTCACCATCAATGAAAATATCTTCTATTATGAAAGTTTTACACAACAATCCCTTACAAAAGTTTTCAAAGGAAAACTTTCCTTCTCTTCCAAACTATGCTATGCTAAGCTACACAATTATACTATCAATCTCTCTGCTCTAGTCTCTAGTTCGATGTCTAATCTAATGAATTACAAATGAGGGGGACTCCCCCTTTTATAGATAGCCCAGTCCAATGGACGACTCGGATTACAATCAAATGAATGGCTAAGATTAAGCCACCTCAGCCCTAACCCTAAAAACTGCCAGA
The DNA here is from genome assembly GCA_007258455.2 of Sequoia sempervirens. Taxonomy (NCBI): domain Eukaryota; kingdom Viridiplantae; phylum Streptophyta; class Pinopsida; order Cupressales; family Cupressaceae; genus Sequoia; species Sequoia sempervirens. Next base: position 23,267 of record VDFB02264787.1, on the reverse strand, counting down.
ATGGGGAGTGGTACAATAAATGAATCAAAGATTCCCACTCACTCCCAAAAATAGTAAAGGCAATTAATGCCCACAATCAATCCTCTAGAAGGTCATCATCCAGTAGTGCGTTTCCATTCTCCTTCTCCTTGGCTGCAAACTCAATGAACCTGGCAAGCACAGCTTGAACCTCCTGGACTGAAATCGGTGGAATACAATCAAGCTGAAACTGTAGTATTGTGACCGACTGTCCGTGCCTTGTGCAAGATTTTCTCCAAGCTACCAAAGCATCCTACGTATTCTGAATCAGGTTGGAGAAAGTAGAAATGTTTTCAAAGTCATCCTGCACGAAAGTCTTCACCTCGGAAAAGAAAGGTGCCAGCCTATCCCTCAAATTATCAGTAGTCACCTCATCGGAATTCAGCCGTCTAGCAAAGATTGCCTCCAAGGTATTTAGGACTCCATCAATGATGTTCATCATAGCCTTCCGAACTCTAGCTGAATCCGCCTGTGCTGCATCGAAGAACCCACGTCTTGTGACCACTGAAGAGTACCATCCAGAAAATTGTACCTATCACCCTCCTGAATAACTCCTCCATCAATCAACATTTGAAAAGGAGTGTGCATCAAGGCCTCCAGACGTTGAATAACTTTGCTCTGATAAACATGAGCATAACCCCAAGCTTGATCAAGTACCTCCATACGTGCCATAATGCTGGAAGCTTGCTGGTAAGCATGAGTAAGGTCTTCCATAAACTTTTTTGTCTCGACACGAACTCTTGTAACCCATTTATCCGCCTCATGTGCCATCTTCCTCAAATTCTCCAAGGCACAAACTGATTCTTTGGATAACTTGGCTCGAAGCTCAAGTGCTGGATTCTCTTGCCCACAAGGACGAGATAAGTGTTGCATGTATCCTATCAATGTCTTATGCTCTTGCTTCAATTTCTTATATTTTCCTTCAGTCTTGAACAATCTATCCTTAAGCCCCTGATAGGAGTTATCACACTCCTCAACAATCTGTGCACCTGTGGGACGTCCTAACTCCATAGTTGTGATCACATAATTTTCTGGCACTGCTTCATCCCGATCACAATCAACTCGTGGCACCGCAACATGAAGGGTGCGAGAACCACCCTCATCAGTTGAAATCTTCGAAAATTTTCGTGCTCTTTTTTTTGGTGGAGGTGCACTGATCCTATTCAAAAACTCTTCTATCTCAACTGCCGGATCAATCTCTTCACTAGGGCTCCTTCTCATTCTATCTTTGAGCCAATCAGGTACAACCTGTTGAATAACAAATGGGAGCTCCTCCCTAGCCTCTACTTCAAGGACTTGTTCAACTTCAATATCATTCTGGTGAGCCTCATCGGCCTCTAGTGGCTGAGTATCTCTTGAAACTGCATCATCCTCCAAAGCCGTCTCTAACTCACGCTAGAAGCGAGTATCAGTAGCAGTCTCCTCATCTTCCTCCAGCTGATCATCTCTAGTAGGCGCGTTGACACTCTGGCCAACTGATTCTCTTCTCGGTGGCTGATTTTCTTCATGTACCTCCCGTTCTTGATTCAATGCATTCCTTTGATCAGTGAAAAGAGAAACCTCCTATATGCTTGGAGAACGTGTCTCCAATGGCGTGGGCGACTCAATTACAACTTTCGGAGGCTCCGGCCGAACTGGCTCCTTCCTTCGAGATTTTGGACCTCGAGTAATTTGTTTCTTCCTGCTGGTAGTGGGTGTCCTGTGATCTCCCATCAAGTTGTAAGTTAAAGAAATTGGCCTACTCTTCAGTCTGCTCACATGCCTATCAACCCATGCTCTGGTGAAAGTCATGACTGGAATACAAAGTGTGTCCAAATCGGCTATCTCTGGCTCTGACCAATCGGGGAGTGGAAGCGGTGTATCTCTTACTGCCTCATAATCTAGATGGAGAATGTTCATGTCCTCATCAACCTGGTCTGGTACTGGAATGACTTCACACTCCTTGATCATACTCAATGGTAGCCTCGAGAACATTCTCTTCCTGACTTCAACCTCGTCTGATGTACCAACCCAATAATCCTCAATATTTGCCTTATGCTTGAACTCTTCTGATAGTATCCATCTAATATTGCTATGTGGATCATAATGTTGTCTGCTGGTGTGATAGGAAAAATGAAAGAACTGAAGCTCATTTTCAGCTTCTTTAGCTGCCTGAAGTGAATGACACACTTCATCTGAATTACCCATGACAATCGGTAAGTCAACTCCTTCCTTCTTTCTTTTCTGAATCTTATAGTAGGCAACAAGTTGCCTAGATATCTCTAACATCAAAATTCTATTGGTTGGGTACTTAGGCAATCTATATGGATATGAAGAAAAACCTTGCAACCTGATGTAAGAAAACTTCAAAAACTGAATAAACTAGCACCCATACCTTTCAATTAACTCCTGAGCTTCCCTCGAGATCCTATGATGTGTAGGCTCCTGAAGTGATCTCATGATGTGCATGGCGAAGGCGTCATTGACACGCTTGTAATGAGTGGTGCTTGTTAGGTGCAACTGTGGACAAGCCTCATAGATTTTGAATTGATGAGAACCACAACCAACAGGCTCCTTGTAAGATATTCCTCTATACTTCATCATACGAGCCAGCAAGTAAATAAGGTAGGAGCCCATATAGAATGTCTTCATCCTTCTCAGACTCAAGAGCTGCTCGTGCAAATTGTCACTAATCATCATAGCCCAGTTGATATGCTCTTTTCCTTCTCGCATGAGGTTGATGTAATAAAACATCCATGGCTTAAAAATAAACGCCTGAGGGCAGCCACCAACCCTACTCAGCATCATGATTAGGTCACAATACTCCTACTTCAAATCATCTGATATAATCTGTCTTGGCAACTTTGTACGAGAGGGCTTGGGTTTGTTCATCCAGCGAGTGTTCATCACCTCTGCAAATCTCTCGAATGTATAAGCATACATTCGTTTAACACACTCTCTCGATTTGTAAATCATCTTCTCATGTGTTGGGATTCCAAAAGCCTCGCCGATAGCTACAGGAGTGAGGTTGGCGAATACTTGGCCATTTGGTGAGACAATTGACCTGTGCTCAGCCTCATAGTAATTAGCATATTCCATCATTAGCTCCGAGCACTGAATAGCTGGTGGGAACCAGTAGCTGCATACAAGCCACTTCGAACAATATTGTGCAAAGTGATTGAAGGACAGTGACTGCCAACTCCCATTATCCGATTTTTGAAAGTCTCCAAGTTGAAAGAACCCAAATTGGTATAAGCCAGCTTGCCCAACTTCGAAGTGAACTTTGACTCTGGCAGGAAAGGCTTGCTCAGCTTCTTGATAACAGCCTGCCTGGATGCACCATTGTTGTCTCTGCCAGTTGCTCTTACTTCAGCCATCCTGCAAAACAATGAACAACCATCAGCAAATTAACTTAGAAAATAAATAAAATATCATGCAAGGGCTGCCAGTCGACTTTTAAAAACTTGAGAAGTTGCAACATTCTATTCATCTGCAAACCTCAACTTCTCCTTCACAATTTCGAACTTTCAACACTTAGAAAGTTTATGCAAGCAGGCTTCAGCAACTTCAACTCTAAGCAAATTTCCAAGTCGGCTACAACAACTTCACACTCCTCAAGAAATTGGCCAACTTCACTTCAACACTTAGACTTTTTAAAATTTGTACTTCAGCAACTTCAAACTTAGATTTTTAAACTTCAGCTTCAGCCACTTCTTCTACTTCAAGTCACACTTCTTCAACACTCAACTTGCACTGCAACTCCAATCAAGTTGAACTTCCTCAGCACTCAACTCAGTCACTCACTGCAACTTCGATCTCAGAGCAAATTCGAATGTCTTCAGCTGGTGAATAGGAATGAATAAACTCTCAATTCTTATAGCCAAATTGAATTCTAGAAGGAGGCCAATTTTAGCCAGTTCATTAAGTCTCCACTACTTCACAACAGGAATTCGAATTTCCCTCCTTTGCCAATTTCAACACTTGTCACCTAATGCCTGAAATCTTGACCTTCTAGAACTTCAAAGATTTAGCTTGACTGGCGTACTTAGTATTTTTAATTCACTTTGAAAATATTCACTTCAAATTCACTCTTTGAGAATTTATATTCACCAGTTGAAGCTCTGTCATTTAATTTTTAATTTTATCCACCTCTAACACTTTGGAAGATTCATCTCACAGAGAATTCGAACAAAATCTTCTAGGCAAACAACTTCAAATTCATCATCTGGAAATTTTTTTATCTTGAAAACACATTTTATTCACTTTGCCTTAGAAATTTTTAAATTTCTTTAGGAAAATTCCACAATTCAAGTGCCGATCAAATTCTTCATCTTAAAAGCCTTGGCGAAGTGCAGAAGACACTAAAATCCATTCCTCGTTGACAATCTTCAATACCCAAAAGAAAATTTCTTTCAGAACGCATCGAATTCATAGGTATACAACGAACAGGTTCATTTAATTTTTCGAATTTTGAAACTTAGAAAAATAATTTTCAACAAACTTATTCTTGTTCTTCATTCTTGTGAGTATTTTGTTGCTTTGACTTGAAAATTTTTAATCACTTTTGCGATGCTGGCATCCTCTGTCTTTTCACTGGCAATTTTATTCATGTCCTTGAAAAATTTCATCACTCCTCCAACTTGAACGTATTTTCCTAAGGAAGAAAATTTTGTGCCTTAGAAATTTTTTAAATCACTTAGCACATTTTGCACTTTCACCTTAGAAAATTTCATTCAACTTCAATCACTCTGCCTGTGAGGAAATTTTATCAACTCACTTGGAAATTTTTTCTTTTAAATGCCTTGAGCGCATTTCACATGTCATGGAGGACACTTTATTATTTCAACGCTTATCATATTTTATCATCACCACCTTCACCTTACATCTTGGCGCATTTAGCACATGGTGAAGGATTAACATCTTAACATCTTTGACCTCCTTTGACTCCTCCTTGCATATGGACGCATTTGAGACATAGAGGAGGATGGGCGCATTTTGCATATAGTGAAGGATGAAACATTTTCCAACGCCCTTGGTATTTTGTCTTCACATGCCTTGATTTGGGCGCATATTGCATGTCCAAGAGGATGAAAGTCTTCAACGCCTTTGACCACCTTGGAGTACTTGTGAACTTGGGCGCATTTGAGATGTGTAGAAGGATGAAACACTTGCCAATGCTTTGACTTTTGACTTTCTTCTAAACTTGGCACATTTGAGGGGGTGAGGGGGATTTTAAATTTTGTCTTTTCTAGGCCAAGTTGGGCGCATTTCACATGGGGTAAAGGATGAAACTTTCAACGCCCCTTGACTTCCTTATAGCTTGAGCTCATTTTGAACCTTGAGGAGGATGAACATGTTGACTCTTTGACTTCTTGTTTAGCATAGGCGCATTTTAGCATATGAGAAGGATAACACATTTGACTTAGAATATTTTTCCATGCTTGACTTGAGGTGGGCACATTTTGCCTATGGTGAGGGATGAAGGTTAACACTAAGAAATTATTTTGCATGCCATCACCTTGGGGGCGCATTTGGCCTAGGGAGGAGGATATTCGAACACTTAGAAAAATTCTCAACATCTCCAACTGAAGTGGGCGGATTTTGCCTAGGCAGGAGGATATAAGTTCCAGACTTAGGCAATTTTTTCTTATGCCTGCCAACTTCTCTATTTCCTGCTATTTATAGTAAGCCCTTCAATTTTCACACTTCTGAAGCTCGGATCGATTTGAAATTTTAAGCATAGGACCTTTATGACCCTATCAGCCTGTTCACACTGCCATCCTGAGTTGACCTGCTATTTTTAGCCCATTTCTTAAGGTGGTTTACTATTTATAGCAACTGCTCGTTTCTGAGACTTCCCCAACTCCGTTAGACTTGAAATTCGAATGACGTGCTCCTCATCGGGTGACCTACCCATTCACACTGGCGTCTGCTGCTGGTTTACTATTTTTAGCTAGTTTCTGGAACACCTTACTATAGATAGTAAGTGCTCCGATTGCCTTCAAATTTTAGCGGTGGATAGCTTGAAAGATGCTGATCATAATGGGATACACCGGTTTTTGGAAATTCTGACTTTTTATTCCTCTTTTTGGGCCCCGAAGCTGGAAACCTTAATTTGACTTGCATGCATATCTATAAACGACACTCCGTTTGACCTCGTTTTTGTAAGGAGGTGCACTTCATTGCTAGTGATTGGGAGGAGTTTGCATTGCATTCCAAGCCCTAAAAATTCTGAATGAACTCTAAAAGTCATTATCTCATTTTGCATGTTATACCGTCGCGAAGGTTCAGAAAACCCAGAAGGAATCATTGCATCGAAGAACATATAAATATTTGTTTCGGACGCTAAACTGCTAAAAATAGTAAGTTGTCCGTTTCAGCTCAAATTTTGCCAGTGAGCAGCTTGATGTGTTCTGGATGCAGTGTGATTGTCAGAACTTCAAGAATGCTGAGGGAACACTCTGAATTGCACACTTCGTAAAAATAGTAAGTTGCCAGAATTTGATGAAACTTAGCTGGAAACTTGCTGGAAGCATACTGACATCAATGTTAATCTCAATCTTCAATTTATTTACTTCATTTGACTTTAGATTGACCAGAGAAATACAAACCCTAATTCTCAGACTTGGCCAAATTTCACGTTTAAGCTCAAGGGCGGGCACATCCCCAGAAAGACAGACAGCAGAAAGAGACAGAAAAAGAGAGAGAGAGACCAAAACAAAGCCCAAAAAGACTAGAACGGAGCGAAAATTAGGGGGTCCCCATCTTGAATGGGGCGATGTGTGAAAAGGTCACAACAGGGGGGTGTTAGAATAATATCTCATATCTCATTTGTATAGTTAATGGTCAATGTATTTAGTTAGGTTAGATTTCTTTAAGTCTGTAGGTAGTTGGAGTAGGTGACTTCATTAATTTCTACAGTAACTTGTAATTTCTTTATAATGTATCCTTTTTTTCTGTTAATTGAATGAATGTTTTTACCATTCACAGAATTTAGGGCTTGTAGTGTCTTCTTTTTGTTTAAAATAATTCCATTTTGTTTATCACTGCAATTGTCCATTGTGTCAATTTCCTCTTGTTGCTTGCCAACCATTTGTAACAGACACAAAGGCTAGTTAGTTTCCATTAATGGGTTGTGCATTTGGGGCTTCCCTCGTATATTTTCCTTGAGTGCAGATTGCTTCTGCAATTTCATGCTCTACAGCATTGAGATTGGAGTCAGTTTTTTTAGTGTTTTCCCTTTGTGGTGTTGCAGATTTCTGTGGACATCCATGCTCTTGAAAGGTTTGAACAATAGATACTACATGATTTGGGTGCCATGGAGTAAGGTTTGGAACCAGCATGCAAATGGATTTTGTTAGAGGGCTGGAGGGGCTAGGGAGAGCCCCAGATGTGTTAGTGGGGTGTCCCACATTACTATTGCAGCCGGGTTAGAAGTTTGCACTATCAAAGTTGGAAATTTAGCTCAGGGCAGACAATTGGAAGGCAGAATTGTAAGAGAGTGAGGATTTCTACTTCAACAAAGATATCAACATTCTGATTTAAGATAATTTCCATAGAAAGGAATTTACAAATTACCACAACAGTAGTAATAGAGGTAGGATCTTTTTCCTCTAGAGAATATATGATGGATGAGAAGACTAACTTTGTTTCCTCTTCATTGTGGGGTTTGTGTTATGCTCTGGCCTTCCATTCTGATGAACTTGAAATTCAGATGGATTATGTTCTCTTTGCTTTGTTCTAACTCTTCTATGAGATGTACTTATATTGTTTGTTCCTTGAGCTCCTTGTAAACTCCATAGTTGTACCAAAATCAAGATTTACCAATTATGGTAGTTGTGGAAAGTTATGCAAGAGGAAAGGAAATAGAAAGAGAGCGTAATATAATAATTGGAGAGGAGTGGATGTAAGTTGGATAGGGAGGACGAGCTACTTGTTGCCTCTTTTAACTTATGAACAGCTCATCAGAGCCATCTTTAAGAGGTTTCCAGTCCATGCTAAAAAGCAAAAGGTAAGATGATATCCTAGAATTAACAGCATAGTTCCACGGAGTTTCCCGACGGGGGGATGTAGAGACATGGGTATGAGTTTCGGGAATGAGGGGACCAAGGGCCTAAGTTTGGGGGACGGAGTGGGGATGGCAGCAGGGTGGCAGTAGGGCATTGAAATACATATAATTCTTGAAAAAATAGTTATAAAAAGATGTATAAGAATTATATATCTTGGAGACAACTAGGAGTCCCCTAGATGTTTTGAGGACACCCCAACATCCTCGAAGTCCTAGCGGTGTTGGTGGTGGGATGGTGGTATTGGTGGTTGGCTTATGGGGGACGTCCCCCCAAGTCCTCAAGTCTCTGAGACGGGGATGTCTAGGAAACGCTGGGTTTTTTTTGGGGACATGTTCCCGTGGAACACTAAAATTTGATAGATATAAATAAGGAGGCTCTCTCTTTTGCTGACCAATTGCATCAAGTGCAGGGTGTAAAGGCTACATGGCATGCTACTCTAAATTCTCACCTGACAAAAGAGATAGCTGCAGTATGTTTTCCTACAGAGCAGAATGTCTATGCAGTGTGTTGCAGTGACAAATGGAAGTACTGGATACCTGATTTGTTGATGATGACTGTCGTGTGGAACTTAAGGGGGTGAAACATGAAGAACTATTTTATTAATGCCGCAGCCACTTTGGGTGTGCCATTGGGCAGTTAGGAGTGACTTAACATTAATTGTTCTAAACGTATAAACAATTCTTTTGGTCACATCATCCATCATCTCTAATAAACTCTTTCTGACATCATCTTTCAACTAGGATAGATTTTTGTCAACATCATCCTCACATTGACACACCAATAAGAGTTTTCTTGACTGACTCAGAGCTTCCCTGTCTTTCTTGCAGAAGCTAATTGGGGACATGCCCTCGTACATTCTAAAACCTTTTGAGAAAGTACAAAATGCACTATACTGGATATATTGTACAGATTCTTATATTGGGAATGTTTGTTGTGTGAAAAAGAGGAAGCATAGTTTACATTGTAATAAAGGACAAGGGATGTGAGCAAGGGTTTGAACTTTATGTAAACATGGGATGGTATAAGCAAGAGAACATTTATTTACAGATTTGTGATTTATGGTTAAACACATAAGGTCTAGATCTTTGGCTCTATGAGCTAGCATATCAAAATCCATTGTAAGGATGATTTTCCTGATGTTAGTTGTAATATGCATTTGCTGCAAAGCACCGGTTTTAGGTTACAACCACTTGAAAATTAAATTATTGTGACAATATCAACCATCAGTCTACTCTTTCCAGAATAATCAAGTGCTTAACCAATAATAACCAGTGTACCATGGGGATGTGCTCCCCTCAAAATCCCCATGTTTTTAGGACAGGGATGTCTCTAGGACATGGGGACTTGGAGGGGACATCCCCCCACTGTCCCACCACCACAACCATTATCTTGGGGATGTTTCTAGGACGTCTCCCTCTGAGAGGGGATTTTCTAAAACATCCCTAAGGCATCCAAGGAGCTCCCAGGAGTCCCTTGAAATCCTGGGGATGCCTCGGTGTCCTCTATGGCACAACAAGTAATCTAAACAAAAAACAAGTTTTTTAAAAATAAATTATGTCCTAGGCCTGACCCTAACAGCCTATGGGTCCCACCCAAACACTAAAAACTTTATAAATTAGCATTTGAGCTTCATTTCAACTCACTACAAATTATTAACAATAAGTTGTGAGCAATGAGAGTGAGAGCAGCAAGGTGTAAGAGTGAGAGTGAAGAGCAAGAGGATTGAGGAAGAGCAAGTGAAAGTGCAAGAGGAGTAATACCAATCTACCACTCACTCAGGATTGAAAGCATTTTTCAAGCCTGAAGGCAGGCTTCCAGTTCTTCCATGACTAGTTTTTTTTAATTGATTTCTTTCATTACAAATACTAGTTTACGTTACAAATTTCAATTCTAAATTTTACATTCATTAGTTTAATTTTGCAAATGATTCAATAAATAATATTAATGAATCATGATCAAATTTTGATTTTTTAATTATATAACTGCAAGTTGTAATATTTTATATTTTTACTTTTACATGTTCATTTTTTATTTTGTCAAATTAGGATCCTTGTTTGAAAAAGGTTAAGAACAAGGATTTCTATTTGTGGATCCTCTACTTCTACACTTCATGCGACCTAAACTAAGTAAAACAAAAACAAAATCTGTCTTAATCCCTTGCATTATGTATAGTTTGAATTGTAAATTTAAGATTATAAACTTATAAATGTTAAATCATTTATTGTAGTGTCACTATGAGTATGAGTTCTTACAATATGAGTGAGAATGAGGTTGAGCCTCAACAGGTTGAAGAAGTTGAAAGTGAAACTGAATCCGATAATGCACCCAATTAAAGTATAGAAGCAAAGAGGGGTGAAAGCACTAGTTCCATTAGGAGTGCAAATATTACTTGCCCTTCCAAAGTTGAGACAAAATGTTATAAGGGTCCCTTTGATCCTAAGTCTCCTCTAAGACAATTTCCAACAAAGTTACAAATAATGCTATGGACATTTGTGAGCACTAGATTGTGAAGTGCCACTTTTGTAATCTTGAATTTAAGGGCAACATTACTAAAGTTAATGGCCACCTCCTTCACATCCAAGGCAAAGGTGTAGATGTATGCGAGAAGTTGGCACAAAAACTCAAGTATAGGGCTGAGATAAGTAATGGGGTGGTTCAAGTAGTGAAGAAAATGCTCTACATTTGTTTCTTTGTCACTAAGGCCAAGGCGTAATCACAGAAAAGGTTCTACTTCTACTACTTTCCAAAGGCTGGTTGCCCATATTTCAATTTCTTCTACTTCAAGGGCAACAAAGGCTAAAGGAAAACACAGGTTGACAAGTGATGCTCCAAACCCACTAGTAGAATCATTTAATGTGCAATTGAAGGATGAGGTAGACGATGCCATTGGCAAATTATTCTTTGCCAATGGCATTCCATTCCATGTGGCTCGCTCTCCTTATTATAAGGAGGCAATGGAAAAGATAGCAAGGGTAGGGCCATTCTACGTGCCACCAAGGGAGACTAAATTGAGAACCACAATCTTGGATAAGAACAATTCCATGATTTATATTTTAATGGAGAAAATGAAGGAATCTTGGGTCACAAGTGGATGAAACATAGTCATCAATGGGTGGATGAACATTAGGCATTGTTCACTAATCAATATCATGGTTACATGTGTAGAGGACCCTTATTTTCTTAGGGTTTTTTATTGTTCATGGCATCGCAAGGATGCCAATTTTCAATTTCAGATCCCCAAAGATGGTATAGAGGAGGTTAGGCAACAAAATGTGGTCCAAGAAGTGACAAATGTAATCCATGCGTGCAAAGTTGTACAGAAGTTAATTCAAGCAACTTATAGACATATTGGTGGATCCTTATTATGTGCATGCCATAAATAATCCACTGAAGGACATGGAAAAAATTGGTTGGATCAAAACGATTGTTAATGATGCTAAAGGTGTAGATGTTTATTTGCAACCCCCACACTTCACATGTACTCTCTAGGACCTTTTGTAAGAAGGAATTCTTGAAACCTATAGAGACTAGATATGCATCATATTTCATTCCCTTAGAGAGGATGCTTGAGTTTCAAGAGGCACTTCAACTAATGGTTATGAGAACAAAATTGAATCAATGGCCTAAGTCCAAGACAAAGCAGTGGAAGAGGGTGAAGGATGTGGTGAAGAGTGATGTTTTCTACAATGATGCAAAATATATTGTCTCTAACATTACTCCAAACTTCAAAGTGATTGGATTTGTGAATGCCAATGCACCTAGCCTTGGAGAGGTGTATAAGTGCATTGATTCTATGCTTGACCACATGAAGGGTGTTGTGCAATCGAAAGACCCCACATTGCAATTTGTAGAAACCCTAGTTTCCCCCTGTTGCTGAATCTGATGTTTTTTGTTTGTTTTTGCGTTTTGAATGTTTTTTTTGGGTTTTTGTGCAATAAAAGAAAATTGCGATTTTTGCAAAGAATTGAAAATAAATTCAATAAAAATAAATCAACTCTGATAACAATAGTATTTGATGTAAATACTGATGCCAGTCTATTATTTGACCTTCTGAAATGATTACAACAATGATCCAGTTACATGCAATCACAAAAACAATGAAATTTTATGAAAGAACCTGATTTCTCCTCTGCTGCAATAAATGATTCTTTTCTGATGGTACGGCTGAGCTGAATGAACTTGTTTTATCTGGTGCCAGAAGGATGAATCCTTTGCTAATGGAATATACGCCCCTGATGATGAAGTTTGTATGCAAAAGAAGGCGTTTGCTCTGAAAACCAAAAGTACGGCTCTCCTTGCAAGGTACGGCCAGGTACAGAAATGTACGGCCTGTCACAACAGCAATCAATGATAGAAGTACGGCCCTGTCTTTGTGTCTCCAGATCTCAATAAAGTTGGCGCCTTGGTGTATGGACTCTTCTGGATGAATTAAATAATCAAAAACTCTGATAATGAATGATCGGTGAAGTTCTATGATCTCCTGTGGATAGAAGAAACCTCTTCTTTGTAATATATTCGGATGATATCTCACACCCTCTGAATCACTCTCACTGGAGATGGCTCGTTCCCCAATGTTTTGAGACTGAAACCCTAAAGCTTCTGTGCTCAAACCAAACTTGATCAATTTTCAATAACTCAATATGACATAATGTAACCGATTTTCCAATGCAAAACATATTTTTTCCCTCAAAGTCACCGGAATTCCTTAAAGATGAGATTTTTAAATGAATTAGAGCTTCCTCTTGGGTGTCTTAATAGTCTCGGCTCAAATATTTAATTATAAATTTGATAGATCGATGGCCCCTTCGATGATGGGCAACCCTTCACTAAAATCACTTAAGTTATAATAAAATATTATAACTTTATATTATCAACTCAATTAATTAATATTTAGTGTAATTCAAATTCTATTAATATCTTTCTCCATTATTCATGGAGTGCAGGTAATGCAGAGTTGGTGAACTGCTGAGTGATTACAGGGCGCTGTCAATCCATGCGCACAAAAATGGCGAGTCCCGCGGCCGAGTCTTTTGAGATAACAAAATGGCATCTCGACTAAAGTGTCAGGAATGAGCCGAAGAAACCAAGCGATCAAGTGTGACCAAATCGGCTGACCATGTCAAGACCTATATCAGAGCTGTCCCGGCCCTCTGGCCCGGGGTGGCATAATGAGCCAATCAGGTGCCGAGGAGATATCAGGGACGCGGCTGTTCTACGAGGAACACGATATCAATCATTCTCAAAGATGGCATAAAGTTCCAACAGAATTTTGACCTTGCATTGAACCTGTAGTATGAATTTTGGCTGGAAGAAATTTGAATAAAATTACAGCATGCATGATGTTGGGGGTGAAAACTGCAGGTCATAAAGGCGCTATCCAAAAATATGACTTTTGGGTTGGCACCATCATTTCATACCTAAGTGGACAAATTTGCCACTCTTAGGGATTGATGTCAGGGGAGGCCAAGATAGATAGGGAGACTATGGCACAAGAGGAACCAATTTTTTGGTGGACTATGCATGGGCTTACTTCTTTGACTAACTCTCTAACCATTCATTTGCTATCCAAAGTTTCTAGTTCTTCTGTTGTTGAGAGGAACTGATCTATTTATAGCTTCATCCACTCCAATAAGAGGAATGGGCTTATCTATAGGAGGGTAGAGAAGCCTATGGTTGTACATAGTTCCTAGTGTGTCATTGACTACAACACACTTACATACAAGGAGAATGTAGCATCAGAATGGGATGTAAAGCTAGAGGATCCAACACAAGTTGATGATGATGCTACATAAACAAGGCTGGTTGGTATTGGTTTGGAGAAGCTTGAACATGTGGAGTCCAATAGTTCTATTCATGAGGAGTTTGAGGATGATTAGAGGCCTCACTTCAAGCCATTTTGTCATTGCAATCATCATTATAAATTTTTTAATATAATATAAATTTTGAATTCGACATTTTCATTCTTAATGTTCACTTCAAAATTCAAATGTTTAATCATTAATGCAATAATTGCAATGTGTTTACAACTTTATTGTTTCTAAGTTGCCGGTTCTAGTTTCGATTCCAGTTTGGCTAAATTTTTTGGGGGGTGGGTTTGGTTGGTTTTGGGTTCATTAGTACAAAAGACATGTTAAAGTGTATATATGTATATGCAGCCTAGAAGCCTGAATTAGGATTAGAACATCACATAACATCATATAAACAACAAAACCACCATAAAATTGAATATCATTTAAAAGATAAAACATTTAAACATGCATGATATATATTCATCGTTCAAACTTCAAGTTCAATATTACAACACTTTTAAAATTTGAAGTTTTATCATCAAATGGATTCTCTAAATCATCCATATCAATGTCAACATTGACATTAGATGAAGTAGGAAGATTAGATGAATCCTTTAATTTATAATGGTACATCCTGCCTAGTATTATTGTGCCATGCTCACCATTGTGGATCTCCGGACGACCACATGCAAACTATGGTAGAGGGATGGAAGCATCAATTCGGGGTATCCTCGACCCTGTAATCCCACAACCGTCTCCTTCCTTGTGAGTCATGTTTGTGCAGGGCGCCCAAGTTGGAATGCACTACTGCATTCCTTTTGCCTTTTGAGAGCAATTTATTGGCTTTAAGGTGGATGGAAAATGTGTAATTACCTCTTAAATGCGGATGAACTAACAACACATGAAGACGAAGCAAAGAATTAAAAATTATAAATTATGCAGTAAAGTATAAAACTTTTAAAACTAAAATATGAAAATTTATTAAACTTACCTATGATAAAACTTTGATTGCAAGGGGTTGCAAATGTTGGAAGTATTGTCCATGGAAGTACCACCAACTATGAACATCCTTTAAGAACCTATCACGAAGAGCATCAACATCTAGACCATTTTAGGTGCTGAAATCAATTGAACTCATTTCCTTGTTAACATACATGTAAAATCTGTTGGGAAGAGTCTCACAAATCTTTGCTTGTACCCAGCACAGCCACTTCTAGAAATCTCTCTCTATGGAGACTCTGCTTGAAAAGAAGTGTCCCATAGTATTTTTATAATTGTGTCAGTCAGATATATGTGAGTTTGTCATTTTGTTCCATATTTTCTTCAAGAATTGCTTGTTTTGAGGAAGAAAGTCTCTTCAGTCTTGCTCTCTGCATTCATGGTTACTTGATCTTTATAATCATTGAGTCCTATACCATCATATATCTCAGTAAAACGTCCATGTCATTATAATGAATCATACTCAAAATGGGCGCCGGTAAAAAGCTAAGGAGATACTCAAAGATCCCACCACTGGGATCATCTAATAGCCTCTTAATTACATTTGCTTTTTGATGCTGCCTCTATGAACCAATTGTTTACCAATCCACCATTATAGAGGGTGCACTCTCTAACTTTCCGGTAGATCCAAGATGATATTGATTATTTATAGAAACAAGAAATGGAATCTTTACGGCTTTATTGCAAATTAAAAATAATTAAAATTTAAAATAAACTTTAAAGAATAGTTTAAATTAGAAGATGCACAATCAAATGGCGAAAGTCATAAAATGACAAATGTAAATGACCCACTTCACTTGCAGCTAATAGCTCCAACTTTGAAAATAATCCTAAAGATCATGGGACAAATTGGTGGTTGGTGACAAACATCACGAATGGCATTTCGGTCTTGCTTGTCCTAATTGTTTTGATCCATATGGTTTTAATTTCCCAATCTTTTGTATGGATTGGTGGATGGACGCACAAGGTGTCCAAGATATGTGAGATATCTTTCCCATCAATAACAACCACTGGCAAAATACAATTCTGCGGCGTTATCCAGCTTCTGACTTGGACAACATTCGCGGTCCACTTGCTCAGTAGCTTACTGTGGGAATGTTAATAATGGTGTCCATTTTTTACTTGCTCCTCACAATCCACAGCTTTCAAAAAGAATTGCCCCTTTAGAGGACACCGTTGTGACATTGATCAAAGGCCGATTTCTTGAGTCCTTCCAACCATCTGAAACAATGGACACACCTGTCTCAACCCATGAATCTCTTATAGGCTTCAATGCATCTTCAACCAACTCAACCCCCTTTTACAATAAAGTGCCACACACCTTCTCATAACCCAAGCCCTTCTACCCTTTTGGAGCTTCATTAACTGTTCTCAACATCTCTTTCCAATATGAAGAATGAACAACATTAAAAGCTAATCCATTGGCATATATGCATCTTGCTACACATTGGTCGGCAAGGGCTTTGCTCTCATTTTGAAATGCAATTTCCAAAGGCCCTTTTGTTCTCTTGTTTGCAATAGGTTGTGCATTTTGAGCTTGAGGATCCGGAGTGGCCATAAATGGGTGGTCTTCTTCCACAATATTGGGATTAGATGGGGGCTGCATTCCCTTCGATTTTTTTTTTGTAAAGGGTGATTTCCTTTTTGGGCTTCCCATTGGTCTGCTGCGTCTTGCTCCATAATGTATTTTGCAACTGTCTTAGGTGGAATAGGTGTATTGTCTTTTCTAGGGCAAGGCGTGATGCCTTTTCTAGTTATGCCACACAAATGTGCTTTCACCCTATGGTATGAATTAGAATATGTAACTCCACATCCATTGCATTTCCAAACGTAACCGCCACCACCTGGAATCTATCTTATCATTTCAACATACTTCCATAGAGGAGAATTTGGATTTCTTTTGAACTTTGGTTTAGCTACGGAGCCAGAGGTAGAACCCATTGACATTGTGATTCCTATGGCAATTTGTTTTGCAAACAACACATTCAAAATTTGAATGAAAACAAAATATTGATTTATAAAACCTAGGTCTTTTGAATCTTGCATACATTCATAGAAGAATGGAAAAACATAGATAAATCATAAAATGAAACAAAACAAAGTTTCAAGTTTATAAAATATAAAAATGGATAGAAAAAACTCCAAAATAGAAAAACTTATCTTTTGCAAAAATATCAGCTAACAATCTTTGAATATGACAGAACACTTGCAAATCATGATATGATACAATCGTTTGTAGAAGCTTCAATGATCAATCTTCAACTCCTTTTGTCAATCCAACAAGCAAAAATGAAAACTCAGCCTCTTGGAATGAAAATACTTGTTTGCAAAACAAATGAATAAAAATGAGGTAGTTTAGGTGTTTAAAGTGTTTTAGAGGTCACTTTTAGGGTTTCCTTGGGCGTGGGTCAAAATCAAACTGCATATAATATTTAAAAAATGCAAAAAAAACCACTTTTTGGGCGCCTAAACACGTCGGTTCACTTGGGTTCGCTCTGGGTTCTTCCCGGGTTCGCCCGGGTTCTGCATGGGCAAATTGGACCCTGAAATCATGAACACTGGTTGAACCCATAGACGGATCAAACCAAGATCCGAACCTGTCATGAACCCAGACCGAAACCTAGCTTCCGAGGGGTGAACCCGGTAACATAGTATTGTTTAGTAGTTTTACTAGTTTGCCAAAGTTTCATTTGTAATTTTTATGCTTATTCCTTATACATCTTTTTATAACTAATTTTTCAATATGTATTTGTGCTGTCCTCCTCCCACTGTCTCAAACATAGGCCTTTGGTCCCCTCATACATGAAACTTGTCCCCTTGTCCCCCCGCCAAGAAACTCCATGGAACTATGATAATAACGGAGTGTGATGATCTACGACCAAATCAGCCAAGAAGTATTGCTTGAATACTGAAAAGTACAGATCACTCAAAAGTTTCCCTTCCATTTGTAGAATTATTCCTTTAGGTATGTCAGCATCCAACTTGCTATACATTTTGGGCAACCTAGCAGACATAATGATTTAGCCTTATTAATGAGTAGTATCCTTTGACTGTTTCAAGCAAAGTCAACAACTCAACAACTAGCAAAATCCAGATATTAGTGGTGATAAGAAGAAATTATGTTCATGTCCACAAAGGAGTTGCTGCCACACTTTTAATACATCTTTACTGAAACTTTGTACAACATAGCAAACCACCATGCTATTGGGCTCTTGTAAAATTATAATTGATTTCCAATGCTTATAAGTTGTCTTGCCAGTAAAGCTTTGTTCCTAGAAACATGTCTGTTAATTATTCCCTTTGAGCAGTACATACATAACTTATCTCTGGAGGATACAATATAAGTCAACTTAGATTGAAAATTTCTGGATGTAATTGCTGATTTGACATATAATGTATTTTGTCTAATGGGTGAAGATGAGTTGGTCCGAAATTATTGATGCCCTATTAGAGCTTAAGACGAAGTGATAAATGTCTTCAGACTTGGATATCTTTCTTGAACCCTGACCTTGATGCCCTGGGTTGTTGAAAAATGCATTTAATAGGTTTCATTGTGAAGTGAAGGCCTAATTGGGTTGTCACAGTAGCAAAAATCAGTTCAGTTTCTATTTTCTTCCAAAAATTTTTAGACAGACCATCTTAGCAAATGGTTATAAATATGTTGTAACTTACTTACCAATGTCCTATATATCAGTAGTCAGGCTCTAAGCAACTTTTTTTAATTTTTTGCAGCTCTACTACTTGCTATAAATTGTAAAATCCAACATATTGACAAAGGGGCTCTTGGTTTTTAGATGAAGATAGTTTAAAATTTGTCAATCAGGAAAAGAAGTCCACATCTAACATAAAAGTAAAATTCTAGACCCTTGACATGACAATTTACTTCCCATATAACCTTTTAGCTTTGAATTATGACCTTTATAATAAAGGTGATTCAAAAAATTTCCTGACTCTGTTACAAGAGTTAAGAAGAATTTAAGGTTGTCACCTCTAACATTATGTAATTGTAAGAATCCAAATTTAAAGAGTTCTTCATAAATAGATAATGTATGGGATGATTCGTCTCTTTGTAATCATATGCATGTGCTAGTGTTCATGAATGGACACACATCTAAGATAGTGTAATATAAGGTTAGAATGATATTTATGTTTGTTATCAAAATAGAATTATAGACTACACAAAAAAATGGATACTGACTGCGAGATCCAGAAACTTGGCATTAACATCTATATAGAGAACAATTATGATCCATTTGGATGGAACTTGAACTGCCTGGTTAAGGTTCAAGTCTATACCAAGTAAAATCAATTGCAATAACTAGTATGGAAAATCAACTATTTCAATTGGTTGTACTTGGTATATATTTGTGTCATGTCCCCATTTTTGGCGAGCATCAGTGATCGTGAGATTGGCCTATCATGTGACCCTCGTAGGCTGACAGAGTGGTTAGAGGGTCGCTTCGGAGCTTGGCTCAGCTTCAGTCAGCGAAGTTTGATCAGTTGTCTTTCGTTCTGGCTCGATCGGAGACGTTTTGCAGAATTGCTATTTTTAGCAGTTCCTGGCAGGCAGTGTGGGACCACTGCTATTTTTAGCAGTATGGTTGTGGCGGCATAAAGGGAATCATGATTCAGGCAGCCCCTTGAGGCCGGATGTTGATCATCGGGTTAAGCTGAGGAGAAGATATTAATGTTTGATCGTATTGATTAAATATTAATTAATTAATGTTTATAATATAAAGTTATAATTTTAAATTATAACTTAAGTGTTTTCCTTGAAGGGTGCGCCCAACATCAAAAAAAAAAAAAAAAGTGATTATTAAAGTATTTAAAATATTCAGCTGAGGACTATTGAAACATTAAAATATTAAAACGTGAATATTTTAATGAAACCCTATTTTCAAGCAAATCGCACTTTTCAGCCTATTAGTGGATTTTGCCTTGGGAATTGTGGATTATGAAATTATTGAGTTTTGAGATTGATCAAATTGATCTGAGCCTGAGACTTTAGGGTTTCGCGTTCGAATTCCTTGGGGAACGAGCCATCTCCAGCGGAAAGCAATTCAGAGAATGTGCAATATCACTTGATTTATTGCCTACAGAGGTTTTCTTATTCAGAGAAAACTACAGAGCTTCAGTAGATTCATCATCTTCAGTTCTTTTCAGTTGTTTGGTATCAGAGATCATCTATTCTTCTTGGCGCATCATCCACAGAGACTTAGACATCAATTTTTGAGGAGGCCGTACAAATTTAATACTGATTTCTGTCAGGCCGTACTTCTGACAAGGCCGTACTACTGTTCTTTAGCCGTCCTCATCAAATCAAAAGCAACGCCTTGATCTGAGGGTTCCAGTTTACTCTAAAGGAGGCGCCAATACCACTGGATCAATCTGTGCTTGCCAGACGGAGGGAGAAAGCAAGGAATTTACTCAGCCGTACAGATCTGTACTACATTTGCAGCAAATACCAGGTTTCTTAAATATTGCAAAATTCACTGTTTTTACTATTGCATGTATCTGGGTGTTGTTGTAAACTTTAGAAAAGATCAAATAAAGACATTGGCGTCCATATTTCCTCATTTCCAGAGTTATTTGAATTTTATAGAATTTATTATTATTTTCCTTGAAAAGCCGTACTTTCATTTATTGCATTGAAAAACCAAAAAAAATTGCAAAAACTTCAAAACGTCAGAAAAACATAAAACTTCAGTCAGATTCAGTGTCAGGGGGAAACAGGGGTTTCTACAGTGGTATCAGAGCTAAATCCTGCCATCCTGAGGGTTTAGCCGTCTTCTGCAGCCGGAACAGTTAGGGTTTTACCAGGCATCATTCTTTCAGGCGAGCTTTGGTTGGCAGTGCGGGGAGTTCGATCTAGCGTTCGAGAACATGGGCGGCGAGCTGGCCGGTATTACGAGGACTGATAGAGCGGTTTGATGTGAAACGAGACTCCTTACATATGAGAGTCAGAGGAATCCGATGCGAGAGGTCTTGCATGCACTCGAAGGAGAACTTAGTGCAGGGTCAGGATCAAATGGTGTATTGATTTGGCGGTTGCACTTCAGGGAGGCCCGGATACTCAGGAGATGGAAGTCACCACCTCGTGTGAGTGGCCGGAGAGGAGATGTTACGGGTTCGGCGGAGGCTCCTGGGTGCGATTAATCGCGGACGTGGATGAGCCTACGAGGCCCACCTTCACGAGACAGGAGCCCGTTGAGGATATAGCAGGTGAAAGGTATGAGGGTTTGTTCGCCGGCACACTTAGGGCAGCGAACAACGAGTGGCAGTTAGAATCACCTGAGATTAGTGGGAGGATTACCATTGACAGGACACCGCAGAGCACAGAAGGAGAAGTGAATGGCATGTTTCGGGAGTATAGCAATTTACCTCAGAAGATTAAAGAAAAACTTTCTTTCGTGAGTTACGTGGATGTGCACCCGAGTCTTTGCCATAAGACGGAGTTCGCAAAACAGAAATATCTTACTATAGCTCGCGAATTGATTACACCTGGAAAGGACCGAGAATTTACATCTAAGGATAATACCACTTTCCGTCAAAATGATTTGATATCTTCAGTTTCCTATGAAGAGGGCAGAAATTTATATGATGAATTTGATCGAAGTGCTGATTTGATCCATGAGCACACTAGCGCGGCTATGAGTAATGATCTACCTACTTCGTCCATGCAAGTGGTGACTCAAGAAATTTCTACAATGGAGGCCACTTCTGATTTTTATAACAGCGATGGTGAGATTTTGCGTGAGCATGATATAACAGCTGTTTCAGAGGTGCAAAGTAACCCTATTGAGTCATCACGTGAAGAGACTCCAGAGTTGGGTACTACAAATGCAGTTGGTATTGAGAATTTGTGTTACGACGAGTCTGATTTTTCGGATCAGACCTCTGAAAACCAGCTAGAGGATTCATATGTTGATATGGAATCCCAGGATCATGCGTTGGATGAGCATGCAGTTACTTGGGAAGTAGAAGCGTGTGAAGATACTGTCGGAACCAGCAACTCTCTGAGTACGGTTGAACCATATAGAAATTATGACGGCGGTATAGATGTTGGGTGTGCATGGTTGAGGAAACACACGATGCTACCGAATCATGAGATAGTGATAGCGGATCAGCGTCATATCATAGTGCATATGGTGAACCGGAAATCTTGTATGGGGGTCGTAAGTTTCAGAATCCTCATCATTTGGTTGGGCAACTACAAGTAGATGACACTATGATTACCACTGCCCTTGAGCATTTTGACGTTGCTTGTCGGATGTTGACTACCTACAGTTGGAGTCCTTCTTCGACAGATGAGCACAGTGATAGTGGTTTTTCCCTTGTAGCGATACATGCACTCCGAGAAGCAATTGGAACGATGAAGCAAAATTACCTCAGACTACTTGCAGACAAAGATTTCCTTCTCGAGTGGGATTGCATTTGTTATGATGCATGGCAGGGAAAAGAGGAGCGGATCGATGAGCTCACTCATGAGCGTGAGGTGACTATGGATTCATTGCAGAGCACCCAGTTGGCTCTTCGTGAGTCGCAGTTACTTACAGATTGAGAGGCTTACCGTGGCGTTGAGGTTGGCACAATCTTCACCACCTTTGGATATCGTTCAGTCTTGCATGGCAGTGGTTGGTAAGGAGTATACACCCATGGTTAATAGCCGAGAGGGAGATGTTGAGGATGTGGTTACATTCAGCATGGTCACAGGAGCAGTTGCTACAGATAGGATGAGTGCACTTGATGAGAGTTGCAGTGAGCCACACGTTGCACCAGGTTCTCTCGACATTAGTTCCGGGATAGGTGATGCAGGGCAGATCATTGATAGTTCCTGTGACATGGTTGTTGATACACTGGAGAGTTGTGTGACAACCCTTGATACTTGCCTATCTTCACAGCAGATATTCAGAGTCTCATCCAGTTGGGAGATTGGTACTTGTGATGATTTGTTTCCCTCTCCTGGAAGCAAATCAATCTTTCCATTTGATACAGTTGATTATGGTCGGCAGCTCGTTGAGCCTAGTCAGGAGTACAACTCAGTTTATTATTCCAGCGATTCAGAGATGGATGATTCAGACCAGTCTGGAGTGTTTGTGCAGTTTGTGAACAATCCATTGTTTGAATGTGATGGTGGGTTGACCTATGATAACCCACTCTTCGAGTTGGACGCAGATCGTACTCTTGATGTTAGTTCTGAGTTGGGTGATGATCGTAGTGTTTGGGATTGTTGCAGTGCATCGCAATTCCAAACCAAGCTCACAGAGGAGTTCAATGAGGTGTACACGGTGAGGAGTGCTTACAGTTTTGTCTTTGATCCACCTGTACATGATTCGATGCACCATACTTGTGCACAGGGTGATTCTCTCGGTACAGTCGAGGGGCGTGATTCATTACGGTGTGCAGAGTTACC